>JBBPMU010000328.1:0-28507 GCA_038090475.1 Wakefieldia striispora | reverse complement strand
AAATAATTAAGGGAAAATATGGGAAAATGAGGAAAAATAGAGGGAAGACATCATGATTGTAACACAGATGAGGAGCATAATGATGATGGAGTCCACAAAGAGAGGTAGCTGGGATAGCTTGTTGGTGAGTGTTGGGGACATGAGGATTGAGGCATAGAAGATTTGGCAGGGGTGAGAAGGTAAACGGTGGGGGTAAACGGGGATTGGATCTAGAGTACAAAGAAGGCTATCCAGCGGGGTGTCAGGGATGTAAGGTTCTGGAGAAGGTGGGGGGGTGGTTTGCATAGAAGATTGGGAGAGAAAAGACTCAATAGTATGCTGGATGTTTCAGCAAAGGGAGAGGCAGAATCATTGAAGGCAGGATGAGTCAAGAGTTGTCTCCCCAAGTGCTGGTGTTCCAGTTGTCACTGGAACTGCTAGAGGAGAAGTGGAAGTTGGAGGAGGCAACATCATGAGGAGAGACAATTCCAAAGGTGAAGGTGACATTGTTGATGCAGAAGACAGCAAAGAGGGCATTGTGGGAATATTGGATCTTTTTGACAAGTTTGAAAATGGAATAGAGGACAAAGAGGATGAGGGAAGAAAAGACTAGGAATACAACTAGGGAGAAGGTTACTTCAATCATTTATGAGGGGAGAAAGATGGGGGGAAAATGGAAGGGCGAGAGGCTTTATATATGTCTAGGAGTTTCTTGGCATGGATGAGATTGGAAGGAGGTTCCCATGTGTTGTTAGAAGAAGGATAACCCTTCCATTTGACAAGGAATTGTGGTCTTTGTGTGGAACCCCAATGTCCCATGATAGCTTCGACTTCATATTCTTCTTCAGTTCCTATTAGATCTGGTGGTGGCTTCGAGAAGTTGGGGCTGTGTTCATTGGTCTCTCTATAGGGAGATAGAAAAGAAGCATGGAATATGTCATAGATTTTCCATGTAGGGGGGAGTTTAATTTGATAGGTAATGGGAGAGAGGACTTGAGTGATTTCAAAGGGTCCTTCTCATCTGGGGGCGAGTTTTTGGGAGTGGTATCCTAGTTTGAGGTTGCAGTTGCGACTTTCTGGCTGATTTTACACAGGGAGAGTTTGGTAGTAATGTGGCTTTTCATATCCGTTTGTGCCTTGTGGTGCATGGCAAGGGCTTCTTTTTGTGCCTCATCTAATTGGGTGAGGTGATGTTCAGCAGAGGGGATGAAGGTGGTTTTAGAGAGTGGGGGGTAGCTTCTGGGTTCGCATCCATACATGAGGGAGAATGGAGTTTGAGCAGTGACAGAATGGATGTTGGAGTTGTGGGTGAACTCCACCATTGGAAGAAGGGAAGCCCAGGCCATGGGTTTTCCTTTGCAGAAGATGTGGAGATAGGTTTCAAGTTCCTGGTTAACGTGTTCCATTTCTCCGTCAGTCTGGAGATGATAGGCAGTAGATAGTGTGAGGTTGTATTGTAAGAGTCAAGCCAATTCTTTGGTGAAAGCTGATGAGAACTGGGGACCATGGTCAGAGATGAGTTTGTCATGGAGGCCAAAACATGGGAAGATGTGTGAGAAAAATAGTGCAGCAACTCCTTTGGCAGAGATTGTTTTCAAACAAGGGATGTAAATTACCCCCTTACTGAGACCATGGTCAACTACAACCATGACTGAATCATGTCCATTAGACAGGGGAAGGTCAGTGATAAGATCCACAGAGATCTGTTGAAAGGGGTGAGTGGTGGTAGACAGAATTGGGGATAAGGGGGGAACCATGGGATGGGTGATAATCTTATTTGCTTGGCAAACTGCACAACCAGAAATGAAACGGCAGACATATGTTGCCATTCCTGGCCACCAATAATTGTGGTGGAGGAGGTGGAGTAGTTGGAAATATCCTGGATGACTGGCCACAGGGGAAGAGTGGACAGAGTTTATGAGGTCATGACAGGATGCAGGGGGAATATAAAGGCGGCCTTGGAAGAAGAGGGAGTCATTGTGGAGTTCCCAGTCTGAGGGTGATGCTCGGGTAAAGAGGGAGGTGCCCTTGGAGATGTGGTCTGTTATAAAGCCCCATATTTTATTCCTGAAAGATGCTTTTATTCTGACACTTTTCAAACTTTTTACTTAGGACTCTACCCTTCTTACAGCGATCCTCAAAGAAAGCCATCTACATGTACTTTGTCAATCACATGACTTGAAGTCACCTGATGTTTCTTTTCTGGTACGCTCTTACGACAGTATAATTTCTTTCTGTCACGTGATCTGTCGCATGTGACCACTTTGCAGCACTTGCCGATTGGCCATCAGTGATCCTTCAGACTTCCTCCTGGTGGCCATCTCTTTGGGAATAACCCTTTTTGGACTTATTGACTTTCACACAAGATTCGGGGATCTCTTATCTCCATGGACACGAGTTTCCATTTATCTTTTCATTTCCATTTCTTCTCTTCTTGTTGATCCCCATCCAGTGAATGGCGGATGACTCTCAGATAGGATACCAGTCCGTTGATACGGTTGATGTGGTACAATTCTCTTTTCTCGATTTCTCATTGGACACTTCCTAGACTGGATGATTACATATACAGTATTGCCAGACACTATTTAGTTGACGATGTACAGACTGGAAACCCCAGTCTTAGCTATTTGGAATTTATTCCCCAGGATATTTTCTTCTAGGCAAGACCCCCTTAGGATCTTCTGAGGGGCTTACTGGGAAACTCTTTTCATTCATCTACACTCCTAGCCAGAGGATAAACTGGCACTCTCTCTTCTATCATCAGCAAATACGACAATACCCCGTTGAAGGGAAGACTTCGCCTTTGAGGTTTGAGGTTCAACCTTTGATGATCCCATCTCGTTTCATGGTCGGCTGCTTTGAGGACCAGAGGGTCGGTGGGAGATGCTGAGGTGATGTGGTTGGCTAGATCGGCATCGATAAAATTGATGAAGTGGTCGGGGGGTAGGAGGACAATGTCCTGGTTGTCTTCACTGGTGTTGATGTGGTCCTTGTGGGAGAGGGCATCAGCGGGTCCCATATAGGAGCCCAGGCGGGTGTCGAACTGGATATCGAAATCCTGGAGGAAAAGCATCCAATGGGCATGACAGCGAGTTAGCTTTCTGGGTTCCTTAAAGAAGGCCAGATTCTTGTGGTCAGTGATAACGGTGACTGGGTGAGGGGTACCACTAAGGTATTGTTGCCATTCCTTGAGTGATTTGATGACAGCTAGTAGTTCCCTGTTGTAGATGTCATAGTTGCACTCGGTGGGGGAGAAGGTGGTGGAAAAGTAACAACAAGGGTGTAGGTCACTGTTAGTGTCTTTCTGCATTAGGACTGCACCCACTCCAGTAAGGGAAGTGTCAGTCATGACAGTGAAGGGGTATTGGGGGTCTGGCATAGAGAGCACCAGGAGTACCAGGAAGGACTTTTTCAGCATGTTGAAGGCCAACTGTTGATCCTCCTTCCATTCCCAGGCAGAGGACTTTTGTGTGAGTGCAATGAGGGGGGTGATGATGGCAGAGAAATTTTCAATGAACTTTTGGTAAAAGTTACAAAATCCAAGGAAAGAGCAAACAACCTTGAGAGAGGTGGGGGGGTTCCAAGTTTTGATGGCTGACAGCTTGGTGGGGTCCATTTGTAGGCCCCCTTCAGTAACGATCATTCCTAGAAAATCGATACTTTTCTGAGAAAACAAGCATTTTTCAAGCTTGAGATAGAGTTTGAGTTCCTTCATTTGTTCGAGGACACGAGCAGTCTGCTGGTCATGAAGGTTCTGGTCATCCTTGGTGTGGATCATAAGATCATCCATATAGATGATGAGCCATCCTTCAGCCATCATATCACTGAAGTAGTGGTCCATAAATGCCTGGAAGGTTGGAGGGCCACTGCACATTCTGAAGAACATGATAAGGGGTTCATATAGCCCAAAAGGAGTGATGAAGGCAGCCTTCCACTGGTCTCTGTCTTTGATGTGGATGTTGTTGAACCCCCATTGGATATCCATCTTGGTGAAGATGTTGGATCCTCGGAGTTTATCCATGAGGTCAGGGATGAGGAGTAACAGGTAAGCGTTCTTGACCGTGTGTTCATTTAAGTAATGGTAGTCTTGGCGCGGTCGAAGTTTGCCATCCTTCTTTGCAACAAAAAAGAATGGGGCAGCTTGAGGCAATTTGGACAGGCGAATGGTTCCTTTCTCCAGATGTTCCTTGATAAAATCCTGGCAAGCGGTTGTTTCGGCTGGATTGAGAGAATAGGGTTTGGCTTTTCTTGGTATGAAGGAGTCTTTGAGGTCAATAGCATGGTTGAAGCTGTTGGATGGAGGCATAAATCCATCTTCAGGTTCATTGAAAACCTTCTTGTACTTGTGGAAGATAGAGGGTAGTCGTACTTCTTCTTTCTTGGCTTGGGCTGCAATCGTAGTGGACAGAGTAACCTTGCAAATTACTTCTGGGAGCATTCCAGCGTCATGAAGTTTCTTCCTTATATGTCAGTGGTAGGCATCCTGGCAGGCTAAAGCCAGTTGCTTGGTGGTGTGGTCTGGATTCTTGTCTAGGAAGCAGATTAGGTATTCCTGAGATTGTCTGAGTGGGTTGTCATGTTGTTGGGAGATTGGTTGATCTGGAATGTCAATAGTTCAGTCAGTCCAGTTAATCCAGGGGTTTACTTCGGTTAGCCATGGCATTCCAAGGATTACATTTTGGGATCCACAGTTAATGACCATAAGTTCCTGTTTATGTTCAGTGTCAGCATAGTGCATGGTGATGAATACCTTGTATCTGATTTCTCCAGCTTTATTTCTTGTTCCATCTACATTCTTTGCTCCGATGGGTTTGGCTAGTCATACCAGAGGGATTTGGTTTCGTACCACAAAGTCACAGTCGATGAATGATCCAGTGGCTCCAGAGTTGATGAGGGTGGTGGTGTCGACAATTTCTCCTGCTTTCCCTGCATAGAGTGATACAGGGACTTGTATTGCTCTAGAGGCAGTAGAATTTACAAAAATGGGGGCTATAATTACAGGAGTATTCATTCCAGAGGTAGTAGACATTGGGCTACTCCTCCTTAGACATAATTCTGTTCATTGGCTTCTTCTTCTTCATCATTCTTGGGTTCTTTGTTGGAGGTGCTTGAATCAGAGCTTTCACATAGGCAGTGAGGGGGTCCATGGGGGAGTCGTCTTCTTTGGCTACCCATATGTATTGTTTCTTCTTTGGTGGGTTCCTTCGGTTGGATCTGTTCCTATGGTTGCCAGACCAACATTCCTTCTGGTGGCATATGAAGCACTTCCTATTCTTGATATGGTCGGATTGTTCTGCAGGGGAGAGGGAGATGGTGTCGATGTCCATAGCCATGGGGTCCTTGTGGCTGGAACGAGAGGGGGGGTCCTGCAGATCCAATGTAGGAAGTATTTCCAGAGCAAAGCTGGTCATTCTGGATTACTGCATGGTAGAAGTTGGAGGCTTTCTCTAGCCATTCTGCAGCTGTAGTGGGTTCCTTCTCAACTGCTGTCATCATCCTGGCCAGAGGGCGAGACACTGCCCTTTTTAACAGATCTTTGAGGATAGATTCATCCTTAATACTGCTCCTCGAGGCTTCAAGGGAGTAGGCACTATGGAAGGAGTCAAAGTTGCCATTGAAAGGTTTGCCTTCCATCTGAATGGTATGGAGGGCCATGCACACATTGTCTTTGAGGCCAGGGGGTATAAAGACAGTGCAGAAGTCTTTCTTGAGTTTGACAAGGGTGTCCTTCCAAGAGGCAACCAGATTGGTGAGCACCTTGGTGAGCTAGGCTTTGGAGAAGGTGGCTCCTCTCCCAATGTTCATTCAATTGAGGAGGGTGATGACTATCTTTTCATCAGTATACTTGGTCAAATTGATAGCAAAGTAGGCCTTCATCACTAGCAACCATCTAGATGCATCTTCGTTCTTCCCAGAGAAGGGTTCCGGGCAAGCTGATTTGATTTCATTGGCTCCTGAAGACATGCTGTGGGGAAGAGGGGATGGGGGTCGAGTAGGAGGAGGGGAGCTGTGGATAGAGGGCAGGGGTGACTGGAACTGGGGGAGTGGGGAAAGAACTGGAGTGGTTCCAAGAGGGAAGGGACAGGGGAGTATGTTGGGGTGATGTTCAAAAGAGGTCCTTGTCTAGGATCTGGAGAGGGATTCTGAGAGGGGCCAGCTACTCGTCTGTGAGACTGAGTAGGAGAATGAGGGGTGGTAGTTCCGGAAGGTCAAGCGGACTAGTAGGGATTGGAGTAAGCAGAGGGTGTTGAGTTGTCTTCATCGTCAGAGAAGTCCCTTGAGGGAGGGGACTGATATGTACATGGTGTGAAGAGGGTCAGATCCCATGTGTCAATGACAGGGATCAAGGGAGTAGCTAATTCTTTTGTTATGTGTGTGTGAAACAAAGATGTTGCTGACTATCCTTATTGTACTCAAGGAGTTCGACAATGTCCTGGAGCAGAGTATTGACTAAGACCTGGTTAGGGTAAAGTCCTATTCAGAGAGAAGACTTGAAGGGCTTAGCAATGCATGTATGAGACAAGCAACCTTCAGAGGAGCAAAGTCTTTGCAAGGCAGAAGTGCATAGAATTAGCTGAAGAACTATTCTACTACAAGGGCAGGTATTTATACTACAAGGGACAAATAGAAGACAACAACGTGTTGCCTGTCTGGGAAAGGGAATCAATGAATGTGTAGCGCATAAAAGGGAATCAACAAAGATGTGTGGTGCATAAAATGAAATGTCATAAGGGGAAAGAAGCATATGAGTTGGATATGAGTCAGCTAGAAGAATGGAATAAAAGGGGACTGCCAGGCACAGGAGAAGTCAAAGCTCCTGGGTAATCCATATAACGTGGGAAGCAGTAATCCCATTAGAAGTCAAAAGGTAAGTTATCGTGGGTAAATGATAAGAATGAATTATACCCAGATGATGGGGCCACAGTAGAGTCAAGCTCGTGCCAATGTCTTGTCAAAGTGAGAAGTAGGAATGAAGAAATAAATGTCCACACTGGCTTCTATGCCAGTATAAGCCTGATCCAAGAGTTGTTCCCAGATGATGGTTTCCTTGTCTGAGTCCCAAGAAGTGGCATCAGCCAAAACCATAACAGCCACTGGGAAGAAGTCTGAAGTATCAACTGATGGACAATTGGCAAGTGCTGCAGAGTGGTCACATGCAACAGATCACATGATGGAAGGAAATTATACTATTGTAAGAGTGTACCAGAAAAGGAACATCACATGATTGGTCACATGATTAAGGAAATACATGTAGACAGCACTCTTCAATCAGATTGCTGCAAGAAAGATAGTGTTCTAAGTAAAAGTTTGAAAAGTGTCAGTAAAATAGTCCAAGTTCGTTAAAGATAAATATGGTTTCATAACAACAGCATGACAAAAGACATCACCAAATATATAGATCACTGTCAGGTGTGCGCTCTCACAAGGGTAGGCAAAATGCACCCACAGGAAAGTTATTACCTCTTGAAGTGGCCTTGTGCCCTTGGGAAGACCTATCAATTGACTTCATTACCAGACTTCTGGTTTTGAAGGGGTACAATTTGATTTGTGTTATAGTAGACTGCTTCTCTAAAGAAGCAATATTTGTTCCTTGTGTTAAAAACATTTCTTCTTTAGATTTGGCAAAACTTTTTAGAGATGAAGTATGGTGCCTTCATGGCCTCCCCTCTTCTATTGTGCCCAATAGAGGACCACAATTCATTTCCAAATTCACCAAGTGTTATGAATCATACACTTTATCTTGAACTTTTTACTCAAACTGACTATCTTTGCTATGCTCAGTCCTCGAAGATGAGCACCAACCTGTAATTCAGGTCATGTGATCAATCACATGACGTTCCTCTTTTGGTATGCTCCTATGTCAGTATAATCTTCCTTCAGTCATGTGATCTGACACATGTGACCACTTGTGGCACTTGCCAATTGGCCGATAGCTTATCTTCTGCTCTTCTTTTGCTATTGGCTCTTCCTTATCATTCTTATCTTTACTCATAGATGATGACTCAAGATATGCATTGACCATACAAACATTTCCTTTTATGATTACTCAGACTTCCACCTTATTGGTGATGACCTTATTTAGTTATTCCTTTTACAGTAGTTGGTCTGTGCATACTACATCACCAGACACTATATAAGTAGGGACATTGCAACTGGTATTCCCCAGTCTTATCTACTTGATTCTACTTCCAAGGGTAGGATTTAAGGATGGCTCCATCACCACACTTGGACCCTCACCATTACCATTTTCAACCCTTACCTTGATCTCCTTGTTGCCCATTTTGTTTCTGGGGCTCCTCCTGAGCCATCCTCATTGACTTTCCTTTCCTCTTCATTTTGTTTGAGTGCTACTTCGTATCACCAAGCACCTCTGCAAACTCCTTGACATCAGACAAAAACTGTTATAAAGCCCTATATTTTATCCTTTAAAGATGCTTTTATTCTAACAATTTTTAAACTTTTATTAGGACTCCTCACTTCTTGCAGCAATCCTCGAAGAAAGCCGTCCACATGTATTTCACTGATCATGTGACTTGATGTCACCTGATGTTTATCTTTTGGTACACTCCTACAACAGTATAATTTCCTTCGTCACATGATCTGTTGCATGTGACCACTCTGCAGCATTTGCCGATAGGCTGTCAGTTGAGACTTCAGACTTATTCCCGGCAGCCATCTCTTTGGGAATAACCCTCTTTGGACATATTAACTTTCTTATCTTTAGTCATCCCTTCTTACGAGACTACCCGATCGTGATCGTATCAGAAGGCACATGCCATAGAGAGCTGTGCAGTTTGTCATTTCCTCTTTGTCATGATATGTGCCCATCGCACAGGACTTACCTTTTTCGATTATTCAGACATTGTACATTTCTCCTCTTACTATACTTGGATTCGCACTGCATGGTCTGTGCACGATACCCTGTACTACATATATAAGTAGTAGATGCTTCGACTGGTAACCCCAGTCTTAGCTATTTGGAATTTCATCCCCAGGTGATTTTCTTCTAGGCTGGACCCCCTTAGGATATTCTGAGGGGCTACTGGGAAATTCTTTTATTACATTTACACTCCTAGCCAGAGGATAAACCGGCACTTCTCCTTATTTTATTTGAAAATGATACTGGGTTGAAAACCCCTTTGAGGTTCTAGGATTCAACCTTTGACTTTCCTGTCTCGTTTCAAAAACTCTCCACCATGTACCACCCCCAAATGGACAGTCAAACTGAGAGAATCAACAGAGAACTAGAACAATATCTTCAAACTTACATGGTGAAGAAGTAGGAGGAGTGGAGCAAATGGATCAAAATCACTCAATTCCAACACAACAATTCTCTGGGCTCAGCAGCTGGAACAACCCCATTTGCCATCACAAAGACATATACTCTGCAGTTGGGATTTGAAGGAGATAACACCCAAGCAGGAATTTTCAGAAAGGATTGCACTCAAGCACATGAGTGGGTCCAACAGGCACTCAAGGAAACACAATAATAGATGATGAGACAAAACAATCACAAATGTTCTCAAGCACTGACATATGAAGTCAGGCAACAAGTATGGCTGTCCACAGAGCACCTCAAGCTCCCCTATACCACAAAGAAACTCACCCAAAAGTGGATTGGTCCATATGAAATAACTCAAATATTACTGAACACTGTCATGCTACATCTACCAAAAATATTTAATATTCATCCAACAGTTAATGTTTCCAGAGTAAAACCTTATAAAGAGACCTTGGCAGGACAGCCAGTTAGATGACCAGATGCTATCATAGTCAACAATAAGGAATACAAAGAACATGAGGTGGACTACATCATCACCTCATGCATGAAAAACAGGAAGCTTAAATACCTTGTCCATTGGAAATGATGGGAAACCAGCAGACCATCTTAAGAATGTGCCAGAATTGATCAAAAAATTCCACCAGGCCCACCCCTCTGCCCCCAGAAAGTTATGCAGGCTCTCCCCATCAGAATTCCATGGACTCTTCTTGGATTATTCTATCAACTTCCATTCATGCTCTTCACTCACTCATCTCAACTATGAAGCCTAAAAAAGTTCTCTCCTCATCAGGATGATTCAGACCTTAGAAGGGGTAATGTTATGATTCTCATACTTCATTTTGAACTTTTTTACCTTACTGAACTCTTTTACTATGCTCAGTCCTCAAAGACAAGCACAAACCTGTAATTCATAGTCATGTGACATTCCCCTTTTGGTATGCTCCTATGTCAGTATAATCTTCCTTCAGTCATGTGATCTGACACATGTGACCATTCATGGCATTTGCTGATTGGCTGATAGCTTATCTTCTGCTCTTCTTTTGCTATTGGCTCTTCCTTATCATTCTTACATATCTTTACTCATAGACTATGACTCAGGGTACACATTGATCACATGAACTTTTCCTTTTATGATTACCCAGACTTCCACCTTATCAGTGATGACCATATTTAGTTATTCCTTTTACAGTACTTGGTCTATGCGCACCTCATCACCAGACACTATATATGTTATGATTCTCATACTTTCATCAAACTTTTTACTCAACAAACCACTTCGCTATGCTCAGCTCTCAAAAGTGAGCACTAACATGTACTTTGAAAGTCACGTGATGTTCCTCTTTTGGTATGCTCCTATGTCAGTATAATTTCCTTCAGTCACATGATCTGACACATGTGACCACTCATGGCACTTTCTGATTGGCCGATAGCTTATCTTCTGCTCTTCTTTTGCTATTGGCCCTTTCTTATCCCTTATCCTTTTTCCCATTGACTCATAGACACTTACTTGAAGATACACGATTCTCGCATCATATGATTTCCTTTCTTGAATTTCCTGCCCTCGTACCATATCTCACTTACTTAATATAGTCATACATAGCATGGTCTGTGTGCAATCACCAGACACTATTTAAGTAGTATACTCTGTGACTGGCATCCCCAGTCTTATCTACTTGTTCATACTTCCAAGGGTGTGAATTAAGGATAACTCCTTGCTACACTTGGACCTCCTCTACCATCATACCTCCCCTACACAACTTCCCCCTCTCGCTGCTCGCAGCCTTTGTCGCTGGTGCTCCTCTTGAGCCAGCTGCACTAAGTCTTCTTTCCTCTCACTTTGGTTGTTTGAGTGCTGCTTCACAACAATATAAGTAGGGACACTGTGACTGCTATTCCCCAGTCTTATCTACTTGATCATACTACCAAGGGTGTGATTTAAGGATAACTCCTTGTCTTACTTGGATCCCCCTACTACCTCAACATTTCTTTCTCATCTTACCTCAATCTTCTTGTAGCTCGCTTTGTCACCAGCACTCCTCTCCAGCCCCCATCCTTGAGTTTCCTCTCCTCTTCATTTTGTTTGAGTGACACTTCACATCAAGGCTTGACCTTCTTGGCCTCAGATGTTTATATGTGCTCCATGTACATATACTTCTTTGCATATCACATGATCTTCAGTTGGCAAACATTTAATGTTGTCATTTGGAGTTTCAACTTCAAGTAAACATACCACCTGCTTTGCATGCTCTCCATGTCAGATTCAAGTGAATGCAGCAGCACATCCAAAAATCAGTATCTCAATCACCTCGACCTTTCATTGGAGGAGGCAATATCCAAACTCCATAACAACAACTTGGTATTCTCATTAGCTGATCAGATGGTATGTTCTCTGTTCCTTTATAGGCTCTAGTGTATGACTTGTATCTCTGGGCACACTTTTCCCACAGCTTTTATGTCTTGAATCATTGCATGAATGAAGTTACATCCATCAAGATGTTAAGCCATCAAACTTCATGATGGGCATGGGCAAGCAAAGCAGTCAGGTCTTTCTTATCGACTTTGGCTTGGCTCAGCTCTTCCACAATCCCTCTACTTGTCTGCACGTTCCACTGGTGTCTTGGCTCAAGACCATAGGCACTATCACCTTTGCATCAACCAGCAGCCATCTAGGATGCACACAATTATGCTATGATGACCTTGAATCTCCTGTGTATAGTATTCTCTATTTGTATCATGGTTGCTTATCTTGGCAAGATGACAACCTCACAGGAAGTTCTGTTCTCAAGAGGAAACTCACCTCTGCCAAAAGTATTTGTCAAGGTCTACCTAAACACTTTGTCACCTTTGTACAGTATATTCATTCACTCACTTTTGATGAGAAGCCGCAGTATGACTATCTCCATACTCTCCTCAAGCAATGTTCAGACAACTTGGCTTATGATTCCATTCCACTCATTACTAAACAGCCATCACTTGACAAACATTATCAACTATCACCGAGTGACTGAGTGTGAGTTGAACTTTGTCCTGAGCTGACAACAAGAAACAAGCAGTTTATGTTCATCCAGATGAGCGAATGTTTGCAGGGCTATACTTAGGATTCTGTTCACTCAACACTAAATTGTCAGTGATGCTGACATGCTGGTATTATGGACTTCTATTTTTGGTATGTTGTAGCTTGTTACTTGTACCACAACGTTTGTATTGTTTTTCTCACAACTGTGTGCTGTGGCTTGTAGCAGAACAGCTTCTATTTTATTTTATTTTGCTTTGTTTCTCTCCTATCATAGGGGGTGACTTGTGCTGGCTTAGCTCCCAAGCCATGGTAGCTGCAAAATTAGCTGAGACTTGGCTATCCCTGCCGAGCCATCATGACAGCTTAGTGCAGCTCAGCTGCAGCTAGCTCTGGCTTGCTAAGCCCCACAACACTAATTATGAAGATATCTGGAATATACCATCTGCTGGACCCTTGAATTGGTTTCCTCCTAGACAATCTAGTGAACCCTTTGTAGAGTTCTGTCAAGCCCCTCATCAGGACAGATGAACACTAGAAAGGAGAGCAACAACCAGAGTCTATTAACCACAGATACTCCCCAATAACACCTATGGCTCTCAACCTGCAATTGAGATTGAAAGGGATATTCAATCTGGTGTTGATCCAATTCAGGAAGAGTCTTCTCCTTCAATGGATGAATCAGACTCTAGAATAAACCATCTATTCAGCAATGAATGGATGAGGATGATGCTTTCACAAGCGATCTCAGGAACTTTGCCAAAACATTATAAAGATGTTTTGAGACTACAAAAGGAAGATCAGAAGGGATGGCACACAGCAATGGAAGATGAATATGCATCTCTACAAAAGAGATCCATTTGGACACTCATCAATCCACCTAATGGACATATACCTATCAAAGGGAGATGGGTATTTGCAGTTAAAAGCAACAGCAGAAAGAAAGCCCCCTTTGTCACCAAAGGCTTCACACAGATCTTTGGAATTGACTATGAAGAGACCTTTGCACCAGTCACCAGGTTTGAAACCACTCACCTTCTCTTGGCCCTCACATGCCTAGAAGATTGGGAGTTGGAAGCTCTTGATGTCAAAACAGCTTTTCTGTTTGACAAACTAGATGAAGAACTCTATATGGTTCAACCTGAAGGCTTCATAGTAAAAGGACAAGAGAATAAAGTCTGCAAGGTCAATAAAGCAATTTATGGGCTGAAGCAAGCTGTGCTTCAATGGAACAAGCAGTTAAACAGAACTCTAGTAAAAATGGGTTTCAGATGTTCTGTTGCAGATCTGGGAGTCTACATCAAGAAAGAACGAAATACATAACCATCATAGTCTTTTACATCAATGATGCACTCTTTATGGGCAACAACAGAACCCTCATCCTCAAATACAAGCAAATGTTTATGAAACATTGGAAATTAAGAGACCTTGGACCAGCCAAAGAATACCTTGGAATGAGGATTACCAGAGATTGAAAGAAGTGAACTTGTTATGTGTGTGCAGAACAAAGACATTGCTGACTATCCTTATCGTACTCAAGGAGTTTGACAGTGTCCTGGAGCAGAGTATCAACTAAGGCAGGTTAGGGTAAAGTCCTATCAGAGAGAAGACTCAAAGGGCTTAGCAATGCATGTATGAGATGAGCGACCTTCAGAGGAGCAAAGTCTTTGCAAGGCAGAAGTGCATAGAATTAGCTGAAGAGCTATTCTACTACAAGGGCAGGTATTTATACTACAAGGGACAAATAGAAGACAACAATGCATCACGTATCAGAAAAAGGGAATCAACAAACACATGGCGTAGAAAAGGAAATCAACAAAGATGTGTAGCACATAAAAGGAAATACTATAAGTGGAAGGAAGCATTTGGAGTCAGATACATAGAAGGATGAATAAAAGGGGACTGCCAGGCACAGGAGAAGCCGAATCTCTCAGATAATCCATATAACGTGGGAAGCAGAAATTCCTATTAGAAGTTGAAAGGTAAGTTATCATGGGTAAATGATAAGAATGAATTATACCCAGATGATGGGACCATGGTAGAGTCAAGATCGTGCCAATGCCTGTCAAAGTAAGAGGTAGGAATAAAGAAATAAACATCCACACTAGCTTCTATCCCAGTATAGGCCTGATCCAAGAGTTGTTCCCAGATGATGGTCTCTTCATCCAAATCCCAAGAGGTGGCATCAGCTGAAACCGTAACAGAACTCTGAGACTTGATCAATCACTCTATGCAATGAAAGTTGCTGAGTGATTTCATCAACTGACCTCTAAACCAGTCAATACTCCTCTTCCAACTGGCTATAATCCAAGACCCAATGATGGAAAAGATGATGTGAATCTCCACAGTTGTTATCAATCAGTCATCGGATCATTGTTATACATCATGCTCAGAACTCATCCAGACCTTGCCTACTCTGTTATCAAGATGTCACAGTTCTCTGCAAACCCTACACAGGAACACTTGCAGAAGGTGATTTATATTGTTTGATACTTGGCTCAGACTACAAATCTTTGCCTCAAGTATCAAGCAGACAGTCCCTCAAATGGACTCATTGCTTACTCTGGCACTGATTGGGCAGAAGACATAGAGACCTCATGGTCCACAACTGGATATGCCATATTATTAGCAAATGGCATATGTTCTTGGCTGAGTAGACGACAGAAGAGAGTTCAACTTTCCTCCACAGAAGTGGAATATTGTAGAATGAGAGCAATCACCTGGTTCGATTGCTTCAAGTTCTCTCCTTGTTGGGATGACTTGGACCTTAGAAGGGGTGGTTGATGTGAGGCATCACTCAAACAAAATGAAGAGGAGAGAAAACTCAGGGATGAAGGCTCAAGAGGAGCCCTGGCAATGAATCAAGCAACGAGTAGATCAAGGTTGATACGAAGTAGCACTCAAATAACCTAAGGAAGAGAGAAGAAGGAGAGCACCGGGTTCAAGGGGTTTGCCTGCAATGAAAGCAGTGAGGAGCGAGGCATGGAAGTCTTGTAAGGGCAGTATGATGACACGAGTTGGGACGCAAAGTCCTCAATGGAAAACCTTGACATGAAGTCTAAGGTTTAGGATTGACTCAAAGTCTAATCCCACAAACGATACGAAGGGAAGAGGGGAGATTGTTGAAGGAGTATAGTCCAAGTGAGGCGAGGAGACTTTCCTTAAATCCTACCCTTGGAAGTAGAATCAAGTAGATAAGACTGGAGAACCAGTCAACTAAGTACATGGGTTTAAATACTGTAGGGTACCATGCATGGACCAAGCAGTGCATATGTATCATATCGTCCAATAGTAAAAAGAGAAAGGGAGTCATACAATGTGAGGATCACATATCTTCGAGTAAGCATCTATGAGTCAATGGGAAAAGGAATGATAAGGAGAATGCTGGGCCAATGGCAGAAGAAGAGCAGAAGATAGGTTATCAGCCAATTGGCAAGTGCTGCAAGTGGTCACGTGTGTCAGATCACGTGACTGAAGGAAGTTTATACTGACATAGGAGCGTACCAAAAGGGGAACATCACGTGATTGTGTGAATGAGTCACATGACAAGAATTACATGTTGGTGCTCGCCTTCGAGGGCTGAGCATAGCAAAATGGTTCATTAAGTAAAAAGTTTGATAAAGAATGATGAAATCATAACAAAGGTAGGGAGAGAAAGAAATGATGACAGATGGGGAGTCCAAGTAGTTGAAGGAGTTATCCTTAAATCACACCCTTGGTAGTATGATCAAGTAGATAAGACTGGGGAATACCAGTTGCAATGTCCCTACTTATATAGTGTCTGGTGATGAGATGTGCACAGACCATCTACTGTAAAAGGAATGACTAAATAAGGTCATCACCAATAAGGTGGAAGTCTGGGTAATCATAAAAGGAAAAGTTCATGTGATCAACGTGTATCCTGAGTCATAGTATGTGTAAAGATAAGAAGGATGAGGAAGAGCCAATAGCAAAAGAAGAGCAGATGATAAGCTATCAGCTAATTGGCAAATGCCATGAATGGTCACATGTGTCAGATCACATGACTGAAGGAAGATTATACTGACATAGGAGCATACTAAAAGGGGAATGTCATGTGACTTTGGTCACATGATTATGAATTACAGGTTGGTGCTCATCTTTGAGGACTGAGCATATGTAGTGAAAGAGTTCAGTAAAGGTAAAAAGTTTGAAATAAAGTATGAGAATTATAACATGATGTTACAATTCCCATACTTTATCTCAAACTTTTTACCATTACTAATGATCTTCACTACATTCAGTCCTTGAAGACAAACACCCACCTGTATTTCATCAAATCAATCATGTCATGTCCCCCTTTTTGGTATGCTCCTATGTCAGTATAAACTTCCTTCAGTCACATGATCTGACATATGTGACCACATGTGGCATTTGCTGATTGACTGATAGCTTATCTTCTGCTCTTCTTTTGCTATTGGCCATCTCTTATCTTCTTATCTTTACTCATAGACAATGACTCAGGATATGCAATCCTTGTATTGCATGATTCCCTTTTCTGTATTTCTTTTCCTCAGACCACTTCAGACTTACCCAGATAGGATACACACTGCTTGGTCCATGCATGATAGCTAGACACTATTTAATTAGTTAGGATTGTGACTGGTATCCCCAGTCTTATCTACTTGATCATACTTCCTGTTATGGTTTTGGCTAATGCCATCACTGACAACTCAGATGAGGAAACATTAATCTGGGAACAGCTGTTAGAACAGGCTTATACCAGGCTAGAAGCTAGTGTGGACATTTATTTCTTCTCTCCCACTTCTTACTTTGACAGACATTGGCACAACATCGAATCCACTGTGGCCCCTATGTCTGGGTACAACACCTTCCTTTCATTTACCCACGACCATCTTCCTTTCAACTTCTAATGGGAACTACTGCATTCTCATGTTATATGGATTAACCAGGAGCTTCTTTGACTCCAGTGCCCAGCAGTCCCCTTCTGGTTTGTTTCCTCTTATATCTCATGGCTCCCCTTCATCTCCTTTTAGTATTTCCTTTTATGCATTACACAACTTGTTGATTTCCTTTTACACAACACACATCTTGTTGATTCCCTTTCTTAGACATGCAACGCATTGTTGTCTACTATTTGTCCCTTGTACTATAAGTACCCAACTTGTAGTAGAATAGCTCTTCAGCTAATTCTATGCATTTGTTCCTTGAAAAGACTTCTGTTATGGATTTCGAAGATACTTGGGAACGAGATGTCGAAATCATTTGGAGACAACTCTCTGGTGAAGACCCTGTGGACATGGATACATTTTTCTTTCCTACTCACCCTTATGATCGCTACTGGTTTGACATTTCTTCCATGGCGTATAGAGACCTCACTTGGGAGATCGTCAACAGTGGTCAGTATGACCCTCTGTACCATGACTTCTAGGTTACCTTCAGACTTCGCACGGGAACACCGCTGTTTCCCACGTTTATGGATGCCCCCGGACTTCTGACTCGCTTCTACCGGGAAGTCCTATTTCATTTCCTTCCTTTTATACTTAGCGGCTCTCCGCTTCCTCTTTTGGACATGGACCCCCGATACCTTTCTTGGACACGGGACTCTGCCTTTCCATTTACACGTACGTTTCCTTTTATGTGTCCTTTGTTGATTTCCTTTTACGATACACGCGACGCAACACATCTCGTTGATTCCCTTATACGTCTATTTTCCTTTATTTGTACCTTGTAGTATAAATACCCACCGCTGTAGTAGAATAGCTCTTCAGCTAATTCTACGCACTTCTGCCTGCAAAGTCTTCGCTCCTGAAGAAGGTCACTCGACTTACCTCCTGCACTAAGCCCTTCCAGCTCTCTGTCTCGTTTGCTAACGGGCTTCTCTCTTACGAGCAATAGCCATATACTCTGCTCCTAGTCGTCACTGACACTACGAGTACAAAAGGATCTCGAGTGAAGTCTTTGTTCCACACCCGCGTAACAAAAGAATTAGCTTGTCCCTTGATCCCTGCTGTTACACACGGGATCTGCCCAACTTCATGCCACGTATCGTTCTCCTGCTTCGGAGGACTCCTCTGATGACGAACGACCTGCTGCTTCCCCCTATGCCAACCCCTACCAAACCGCACAACCCTCTGGAACTTCCTCTCCACGTTCTCCCACTCAACCTAGATGACGAGTAGCTGGATCCTCTCAAGTTCCTTCCCCTGATACTCGACGAGGACCACTTTTGAACGTTACTCCTGGGTATACCCCTGTTCCTTCTCCTCTAGGCTCCACCCCTGCTCTTTCCCCTATCCAGTTCCAATCGACCCTCCCGTCTTCCCAGCACACCCCAACCACTCGTTCTCCCTCCCCTGCCCCTAGCTCTAGCAGCATGTCGAACCCTGCCCAAGACGAACTCAAGGTGGCTTGCCCGGAACCCTTCTCCAGCAAGAGTGAAGACGCCTCCCGCTGGCTGTTGGCGATGAAAGCTTACTTCGCCATTAACACTGCCAAGTACGACAACAAGAAGATCGTGATCACCCTCCTGAATCGAATGAACCTGGGGAGAGGGGCAACCTTCTCTGAAGCCTGGCTCACAAAGATTATGACTGCCCCCATCGCCTCCTGGACTGATGTCCTCACCGAGATGGAAAAGGACTTCTGCACCGTCTTTATACCCCCTGGCCTCAAAGACACCACGCGAATGACCCTTCACAACATCCGGATGGAAGGTAAACCGTTCAACGGCGACTTTGATGCCTTCCGCAGTGCCTTCCAGCTCGAAGCCTCCCGGAGCGACATCTCTGATCAATCTGTCCTAAAGGATCTTCTTCGTCACGCAGTCTCGAAACAGATTGCCACTATGATGACAGCCTTAGAGAAGGAACCTGCGACCGCGAATGATTGGCTTGATAAGGCCTCTCATTTCTACCATGCGATCATCCACAATGACTTACTCTGGAAAGGAGGGACCTCTTATATCGGATCGACTCCGTCCTCATCCCGCTACTGCAACCCCATGGCCATGGATGTGGACTACATCTCCCTTACTCCCGCGGAAAGGATCGACCACATCAAGAAGAAGATGTGCTTTATTTGTCACCGTACCGGCTGCTTCGCTGGTAAACATCATAATGGGAAGAATCGTGTTTCTATCCCACAGAAGATTAGGATTGCCGAAGAAGACTCTCCTATCAACCCCATCGCTGCCTATGCAAAAGGCAAAGGGATGAGCTCCCACCAAGTAATCTCTCTTTTGGAACTGTTCTCTGACGACACTCAACAGGCCCTTTTGGCTGAACCGGAACAAGCTGCCAAAGAAGACGCAGATTTTCAACATTGAGGAGTAGAGCGACATCTGCTACCTCAAGGACTAGGACTCCTGTAACAATAGCTCCCGTTTTTGTATCCTCTCCTGCAGATAGGGCAATACACGTCCCCATATCCCTTTATGCAGGAAGGACAGGAGAAATTGTCGCCACCACCACTCTTATCAACTCTGGAGCCACCGGATCATTCATTGACCGAGACTTCGCCGTATGGAACCAAATCCCCCTCATCTGACTCGCCGAACCAATCGGAGCCAAGAATGTAGACGGAACCAAGAACAAGTCTGGAGAGATCCGCTTCAAGGTATTTATTACCTTGCGCTACACTGACACAGAACACCAACAGGAACTTATGGTGATCAACTGTGGATCCCAAAATATCATTCTGGGAATGCCATGGCTAACAAAGGTAAACCCACGGATCGATTGGACCACTAGGACCATCGAATTTGACCATGGAACCAAGGTTCGCCAACACAACGACCCTCTAAGGGAAGTGCAAGCCTACCTTATTCGCTTCATTGACAAAAACCCTGACCAAGTATCCAAGGCCAACTTCGACTCATGGCAGCTAGCTGTGAAACGACGCGTTCTACGCAAACTGAAAGAAGCTCAAATCCTACTGGAGGTAATCCGGAAGGTAACTCTATTGACCACGATTGCTGCGCAAAAGAAGGCTCCACAGGTAGTGCTGCCTGATGCATTTAAAGATTTTAAGAAGGTATTCGATGAACCCGAAGACGGTTTCATTCCCCCATCTCGAGACTTCAACCATGCCATCGAACTCAAAGACTCGTTCGTCCCTCGAAAGGTGAAACCATACTCTCTTAACCCTGCCGAAACGACCGCTTGCAAAGAGTTCATCAAGGAACATTTAACGAAGGGAACCATCCGCCCATCCAAATCCCCTCAGGCTGCCCCTTTCTTTTTTGTTGCCAAGAAGGACGGAAAGCTCCAACCCTGCCAAGATTACCGCTACCTTAACGAACATACCGTCAAGAATGCCTATCCCCTTCCGCTCATCCTGGACCTCATGGACAAACTACGCGGATCCAACATCTTTACCAAAATGGATGTTCGCTGGGGATTTAACAATATCCGCATCAAAGACGGTGATCAATGGAAGGCTGCATTTATCACCCCATTCAGCCTCTACGAACCCCTCATTATGTTCTTTGGAATGTGCAACGGCCCTCCCACCTTTCAGACGTTTATGGACCACTACTTTGGCGATATGATGACCGAAGGATGGCTCATCATTTACATGGACGACCTCCTAATCCACACCAAGGACGACCAGGACCTTCATGACGAACGAACTCGCCGTGTTCTGGAACGTATGGTTGAACTTCACCTCCACCTCAAACTCGAAAAGTGTTCTTTCTCCCAGAAATCCGTCGATTTTCTAGGAATGATTATTGCCGAAGGCGAAATCCGTATGGACCTGACCAAGCTATCCGCCATCAAATCCTGGGTCCCCCCTACCTCTGTCAAAGGCGTTCGATCCTTCCTTGGTTTTTGCAACTTCTACCGGAAATTTATTGCTAATTTTTCCGCTATTGCTGCTCCCCTAATTGTGCTTACCAGGAAGTCTGCTGCTTGGGAATGGAACTATGATCAACAGCACGCTTTTCGCATTCTTAAAGAAAAGTTCCTTACCCTGCCAGTCCTCTCCATGCCGGATCCTCAACGCCCCTTTACTGTCATGACCGATGCTTCTCTCACTGGTGCCGGGGCAGTCCTCATGCAAAAGGACGTCAACGGGGATCTCCATCCTTGTTCGTATTTCTCTTGCACCTTCTCCCCCACCAAATGCAACTATGATATTTATGACCAGGAGCTACTCGCGGTCATCAAGGCCCTCGAAGAATGGCGACAATACCTGAGCGGTACTCCACACCCCATCACCATCATTACCGACCACAAGAATCTGGCGTACTTTAAACAACCCTGTAAACTCACCCGCCGCCATGCTTGTTGGATGCTCTTCCTTCAAGACTTTGACATCCTCTATGACACCCGCCCTGGTTCCTACATACATGGGGCCAGCTGACGCCCTCTCCCACAAGGACTTTGTTGACACTTCGGAGGATAATCAGGATGTCACCCTCCTCAACCCCAAGCACTTTATCAACGCTATTGACATGGACCTCGCGAATAATATCGCTGAATCCTCTACCGCCGATCCTATTGTCCAGAAAGCGCTGCTTGCCCTTCAAAACGGTAGTTCCCTCTTCCCTCGTGCCTCCCCCAAGGACTGGGAATTCCATGACGGCTCCCTTTTCTTTCAAGGACGCCTCTATATCCCCGACTCTGCTCGGAAGGAACTCGTCACTTCCGTCCATGACTCTCCTGCCACCGGCCATCCCGGATACTTCCGTCTCCTCCATCTTCTCTGCCGTGACTACTGGTGGCCCAGCATGGCTACCTTCGCCCGGAAGTTTATAGCCGGTTGTGCGACCTGCCAAGCAAACAAGGTCGTTACACACCCCACTACACCTCCGATTTCTCCTATTCCCTCCAAGGCAACGCGCCCCTTTCAACAAATTTCTGTCGACCTCATCACCAATCTTCCCCTGTCAGACGGCCATGACTCTATTATGGTCGTGGTCAACCATGGTCTTACGAAGGGGGTAATTTACATCCCTTGTTCCAAAACCATCTCCGCCAAAGGGGTTGCCTCCCTCTTTTTCTCCCAAGTTTTCCCTTGATTCAGACTCCACGACAAACTCATATCCGACCAAGGACCCCAATTCGCTTCTGTCTTCGCCAAGGAACTCGCCCGACTCTTGAATTATGACCTCGCCCTCTCTACTGCTTATCATCCTCAAACCGATGGCGAAACTGAACGTGTCAATCAGGAGCTGGAAACTTACCTTCGGATCTTCTGCGAAGGGAAACCAACCACCTGGGCTTCCCTCCTCCCTATGGCCGAATTCTCCCACAACTCCAACGTTCACTCTGTTACCAACCAATCCCCATTCTCCCTCATGTACAGCTATGAACCCCGTGCATATCCCTCCCTAACACAAACCACCTTCATTCCGGCCGCCGGACAATGCCTCACTAAGCTCGACGAGGCCCGAACGGAAGCCCTTGCTGCCCATCAGAAGGCACAGGACGACATGAAATCCTGCATTACCACCAAGTTCACTCCTTGGAAAGTCGGTCAGAAGGTCTGGCTCGACAACAAGAACCTAAAACTTGGTTACCACTCTCGAAAACTCTCCCCTCATCGAGAGGGACCCTTTGAAATCACCCAAGTACTTTCCCCTGTTTCCTACCGACTCAAACTCCCTCCCACTTGGAAGATACACGACGTTTTCCACGCCTCTATTCTCTTCCCTTATCGGGAAACCAAAGAACATGGCCCTTCGTTCTCACGGCCGCCACCGGATCTTCTCGGATCAGAGGAAGAATACAAAGTCGAAGCTATCGTGGGACATCAGGGTTCCGCATGGAATCCGCAGTTCCTTATCAAATGGAAAGGCTACCCTTCTTCTGACAATATGTGGGAACCGCTGTCCAATTTGGTAAATGCCAAGACTCTCCTCAATCTATATAAGGCCTCTTGCCCCAAGGCTTTTCCCTCATTCCGCTCCCCTCCTACATGATTGAAGTTACCTTCCCCCTCATCGTCTTCCTCGTATTTTCCGCCCTCACTGTTCTCTTCTTCTATTCCATCTTCACCAGCGCCCTCAAAGTTCAATACTCCCATGACTCCCTCTTCTTCGTCACCCATGTCACCCCCAACGGAATCTCTATCGGAATCGTCTCCCCTCACGATGTCACTACCCCCGTCCTCCATTACTCCACTGGCGCTACCTACTCTGGCTGGACGGCTGAGGTGGACGGTTGGAACGATTCTTGAGTCATTCCGCTCCAGTTCATCTTCTCACTCTTCTCTCTCTATGCCAGTAACTCCTCCCGCTTCTCCCCTGGCGTACCTGGAAATTCCCCTTGACGCCCTACTCTCTACTCTCAACCCTGTTCCCATTTTTCTAGATAGACTTCCACGTTTCCATCGAAACGTCCTCTATGCCGCAGTCATCTCCTCACCACCACTCTCCATCCGACTCTCGAACCTTCCCTTATCCTCTCAATCAACGGCGACCATCCCTATCCTCGTCCAGGCGTTCCGAAATACCCTCCTCTCATCGGAGATCCAACAACGCTCTCCAATCCAACTTGGAGAATCTTGGGTGGCGGCCCTCACCTACTCCATTCAGGGTACCAGAGGCATCATACTCGATGCACTGGACCACGTTGACTTCAGACTCTTCTTATCCACCCTTCCAGCCAACCACATTCAGCCCCTCCTCCGAACAACCCTCATCAGTCTCTCTCCTCTCCAGCGACGGGACTATCTCTCATCCGACAAGCTCGGTGCGCTCCACCCTATCACTCGAGCCACCCACCTTTACCCCACTACCCGACCTCCACTACCTGCACCCGTCCCCACCTATCCAATTAGACCTGATGAGCTGGACTCGGCTACCCTACCCTCTCTTAATGCCGCCCCTCCCCCATATTCTCCCAACAGTCAACCTCTTCCCCGATGACCCACGCCTGGACTCAATGTGACCCATTTGGGATCTCCTGGATCCAGAACACGTGTTCAGCCACCCACTCCGGTTGTCGAACTCGACCTTAACGAGGTTAGAGAATTTCTCACAACCCTCGCTGAACTCACGGAGCCGGTCTCCTCCCCCTCCCAATCCCCGGTCCTGGTCCCCCCTCCCGTCCCCTGACGAGTTTCTTGACTCCGTACTTGCTATCGTTGCAGGTCTACCGGACACCTCCAACCCAGATGCCCTCACTACCGATGCACCCACTGCCTTCGAACTTCCCCTGGACACTTCTCCCGAAACTGCCCAGTTGACCGTCAATGCCATCCTCTCTGGACCCGACGATTTATTGATGATGATGCTCTCTCAGACTTCGACGATGAGCACATCTGAAGATAATGATTCGGTGAATCATTCTTCCGACAGAGGAGCTAATGTTACGGATTTCGAAGATACTTGGGAACGAGATGTCGAAATCATTTGGAGACAACTCTCTGGTGAAGACCCTGTGGACATGGATACGTTTTTCTTTCCTACTCACTCTTATGATCGCTACTGGTTTGACCTTTCTTCCACGGCGTATAGAGACCTCACTTGGGAGATTGTCGACAGTGGTCAGTATGACCCTCTGTACCATGACTTCTAGGTTACCTTCAGACTTCGCACGGGAACACCGCCGTTTCCCACGTTTATGGATGCCCCTGGACTTCTGACTCACTTCTACTGGGAAGTCCTATTTCATTTCCTTCCTTTTATACTTAGCAGCTCTCCGCTTCCTCTTTTGGACACGGACCCCCGATACCTTTCTTGGACATGGGACTCCACCTTTCCATTTACGCGTATGTTTCCTTTTATGCATCCTTTGTTGATTTCCTTTTACGATACACGCGACGCGACACGTCTCGTTGATTCCCTTATACATCTATTTTCCTTTATTTGTACCTCATAGTATAAATACCCACTGCTGTAGTAGAATAGCTCTTCAGCTAATTCGACGCACTTCTGCCTGCAAAGTCTTTGCTCCTGAAGAAGGTCACTCGACTTACCTCCTGCACTAAGCCCTTCCAGCTCTCTGTCTCGTTTGCTAACGGGCTTCTCTCTTACGAGCAATAGCCATATACTCTGCTCCTAGTCGTCACTGACACTATGAGTACGAAAGGATCTCGAGTGAAGTCTTTGTTCCGCACCCACGTAACAACTTCACTCCTCTGAAGGTCGCTTGTCTCATCCATGCACTGCTAAGCCCTTCAAGTCTCTTCATCAAATAGGGACTTTACCCTAACAGGTCTTAGTCAATACTCTGCTCCAGGACATAGTCGAACTCCTTGAGTATGAACAGGATAGTCAGCGATGTCTTTGTTTCAAACATGCATAACACTTCCAAGGGTGTGATTTAGGGATAGCTCCCTCATCTCACTTGGACCACCCTATGCCTTCAACATTCTTTCAACCCTTATGTATGTGGATTTCCTGTTTGCCTGCTACACTTCCTGTTATGAAAACCACACTTATCTCAAACTTTTTACCCTTACTGACTCCCTTTGCTATGCTCAGTCCTAGAAGATGGGCACTAACATGTAATTCTGGATCATGTGACCAAGTCACATGATGTTCCCCTTTTGATATGCTCCTATGTCAGTATAAACTTCCTTCCATCATGTGATCTGACACATGTGACCACTTGTGGGACTTGCCAATTGGCTGATAGCTTATCTTCCACTCTTCTTCTGCTATTGGCCACTCCTTACCCTTCACCCTTTGACTCATAGACAATGACTCATGATACATGTCAATCACACAAACTTTTCCTTTTACATATGATTACCCAGACTTCCACCTTATTGGTGATGGCCTTATTTAGTTATCCCTATTACAGTAATTGGTCTGTACACATGCAATTGCCAGACACTATATAAGTAGGGATGTTGCAAATGGTATTCCCCAGTCTTATCTATGTACTTGATTACACTTCCAAGGGTGTGATTTAAGGATAGCTCCTCACCTACTTGAATTCCCCTTCCTCCACCATAATGTTCAGCCCATACCTTGACCCCCTCCTCGCACAATTCATCACCAGTGCTCCCCTTGAGCCCACCTCTTTAAGTTTTCTCTCATTTTCTTCTTGTTTGAGTGCTACTTCATATCACTTCCAGTGCACCCTTAGAGCTTGGAGCTCTGATCTTCTTATCATCCTCTCTTGGGTGTTTGTGTTTGTCACTGCACCTCTCTTTTTCATCTTTGTGCTACCCATGTTCACCACTGCATCAATCTGCAGTACAAAAGCAGTCCCAGTCTTGCCATTTTTGAAAAACAAGTGGTCCTAGTCATTACAAAATTTAGAAAATGAAAGACTGGTCCAGGACCAGTTGCAACTGGTCTTTTAGAAAAACCAATATCAGGCCTGAATCCCCCATTTTGGCCTACTTCTCACAATTTTTTCAAGTTTTTAAGTATTTTCTGGAATTTCTATGACCAAAATAAAGTTGGTACCCCTTGAATATGACATCCAACCCAGAATTCACTATATCTCAGCCCTTTCTGGACCAATTCCCATGAATATTAGATGCTCTAACAGCCACAGGCCCATTCTATATTTCATACACTGATCACTAAGCATGATTCATGTGAACATTGTTGGAAATCTCAATTAGAGATGTGGTAGCACAGCATTAGCTTATATAAGCATAGCTACCTTTGCACTAAAGTACAGTAGTTTTACCTTAGTTCTTACACTGAGGTCCTACAGCCCTACAGATCTATATTTCTATAAACATGTGTCTTTATTTTGATTTCTATGTGGAGATGTGTAGATAACCCCTGTAGATAATACATGATGTGAAAATGATCATATCTTGATCATTTTGAGGCAGATTCCCAAGAAAATTTGACATCCAGAAAGGCAAGAATCTAATCTAAATTTCATCTACTGATGACTAAGCAGTCTTTCAAAAAACTGGTCTGGTCTGGTCCAAAAAAGTTGTGAATGTTGTTAGGACCAATTTTTAGTGGTTTTGGTCCAGTTTTTCCATTTTCAGACTTTGAAAAAACCAGTTGCAGTCCAGTTGCCTCATTTGGAGTGTGGAAAATTAGACTATACTTTAAAAAACTACTCATCTTGTTCCCAAGTATGTGTCCCATAGTCATCAATAACTTTAACACCTCTCCCACTTCACCACCAATGCCTGTAGGTTTTGAGGATCACACTGCCATGATCCTTTCAGCTTCATTATTACTCAATCTCACCAGAGCAATCCCCATCATACACTCAAAAGCAGATGTTTACTTTCACATCACCAGCTGTCTGATAATCCTCTATTGTAGCTCATGTTATTCACCTAGCACAACTGTCTCAATGATATCTCTCTATGTAAAAAACGTTCTCATTTTTGTCCCCTGAGGTTGTCTACCCACTATTTAAGAGCATCTATACTCTTCACCTGCCCAAGCAAGGAGTCAGGTGCTGCTGGTGTTATTCTGGCTAGAATTTAGTTGCTTATTTATCTGCATCAGCAAACCAGCTCTTGTATTGACAGAGTTACACAGCCCTACAGAGACACTACAGAGAGGTACATACCTGGTAATACAGATCTGCAAAGAAAAATAGAAGCTATACAACTTTCTTTTTTCTTTATTGATCCAGGCTAAAAATTTTATTAGTCAATCTTTATATATAATCTAGTCTCTGTGCAAATTTCTGGGAGAAAAACTGAAAATCTGGTTGTGTGGTGTGCAAAGACATTGTGTAGGAAAATGGTCAAAAAGTGCTGATTTTCTGATGTGGATTAAATATTATTCTCTTCCTTTTCTCACTAAGAGACACTTGTGAAGGCATACAGTAACATTTAGGGACCCCACCCTTAATGCCTGGTGAACATACTGCAGATGTTCAGGTCAGACCAGACACTCAGATTTGTCAGCAATATGTATGTCTTGTGGGAAGCTTACAGATGTCTGCCTGATGTCTGGGTACCTACTGTATGGACATTCAGTCCTCAGCCTTTTCAGAGTAGAATAAAAATTGTTCACCTAATCATTCCCCAGGGCATTTCCTGGTATCTGGCTAGTATCTAGGGGGTAATACCACCCAAACACACACGCCTCAACATATTAGAGTAGTTCAAAGTAGAAAACGGGGCTGTTTTGAGGCCGTTTTGAAGCCGTTTTGAGGCTTGTTTTAGGCCATGAGAGTCCAAAACAATGCCGCTGTTTTGAGATTTGATTTGGCTCTCACTTTCGGCAATGTCGGGCAGCGCACAGCTGAGTTTGAATTGACATTCCGTGTTGGTGTTGGTCCACTGCATTCTCAACTCTGCACCTTTAACATTCATTCATTCTCAACAGTTCCTTTCCACTCATTCTACTACGTAAATTC
>JBBPMU010000327.1:0-21066 GCA_038090475.1 Wakefieldia striispora | reverse complement strand
GTCTGGAGAGCGAGCAGGGTTGCCTTTCGGTCGCATTGCTCAAGGACTTTTGCAGTAGTGATATAGATCAGACCATTAGAAACTCGCGCATTTCATAATACTTTCCTCGAACCACTACTTTGCCATCGACTTGTTATTGCACGAAACAAGGTCTATTTGTGGATTACACAAATGCTGGGAAGGATCTCGGCGACCCGAACCACACCAAACAGAACACATATGTAACTAGCTCAGCGGCTTGCGTCATACTCCTGCACAGAAATTAAATAGGAAAGAATGGGGCTGGTATGTATAATGAAGTGCGTTTCGTGCCTCGCTTCCTCGGTATACAACTCCACGATAGTATTTGCGAAACCCTGGGTACCATGAAACCATTGTGAACATCCAATCAGAACTCGTAGGGATAAACCCGATTGATGCATCTTGGTTGGGGCCGGATCCACTGATCTAGCTCGGGCCTGACGGTATTTCGCATCTCGGTGCCTCTCTTGATGATATCTCGCGGGTCGAAACCAGACAGCCTCTCTTGTGGGATATCAGTGTCTAAAAGGAATGGTAGCCGGTTATTCGGGGCGCCAGGGAACCCCACAGGCCACGTAGGCAGAAAGCACATCTCCTAAGCAGCACCCATAAATCAGGACACAAAAATCTGGGTCCTTCACGACCACTCGATGGACGTACCGTAGGGCCACAAGCAGGATCGCACTTGACCCACATGCTCCAGTCAAGCCATGCCATCAGCCAGTTCAAGTCCTCTGACCAAGTGTTCCGAAGACGACGTAACTGGGTAACGTCAAGCGATTCCTTGACGTTTAACTTTGCATCAATGCCCGCGTAAACCCCAGCGGCCCACATCTTGGTCACCACGCGGCAAATTTCTCGGCTCGTCCCTCGGATTGCCTGGAGAATCAGTTTCTCCGACTCGGTCATGGAGCCCAGCAAGGTTTCCATAAACGAAGTATGGGTGGTGGCGCAGTGCTCGTATATCGGAACTGTCCACCTCAACGCAATCTTGTTCGATGGGTCTGGTGGGACGGCCGAGAGCTGGAGATAAGGCGTAAGCATGACTCTGAGCTGAGTTTGAGTTTTGTTGGCGTGATCAACGATTTCCTCTGGTGCCGTTGCGGGTAAGTTGAGGAGATAGTGCATCAGCTCGAGCCGTTCGGCGAATCGGTCAACTATGATTTGAATGAGTGTTTTCCAGTCAATTCCGCTCGAGATATCCACCGGTCTTGTCAATGTCGCTTCCAACCTCGACTTGACGGCTAATATGTCCGCGTTGGATGTATTTGCCGCGCGATGGTCCCACCTTTCTTGACTGGCTCGAACGGGAATTAGTGAAGGGACAAGTTGAGAGTCGTAAAAGGAGACTAATCCAGACAGATCCAGCTGGATACGTGTCTCGCCCGGGAAGTGATTGTGCCAAGAACCAGCGTTCATGAGCTCGAACAATGTGAGTGCCGCTGTCCAAAAGTTCACCACTTTGTCTCGAGCAGCAGATTTACCTACAAAGACTCACATATATTCGGCGGTTCACCATCCGGGCGCACTAAATTCAAGAAGGAAATCACACTGACGCCAGAACGTATGTCACAGAGCATGACTTCACTAAAGCAGCCGATTAACGAAGGATGAGTCACGGGGAAAGTGATTACTCACAAGTCCATTTCCATCCTGTGATGATGTTCAATGCAGGAAGTTATCGAAGAGAAAATACCTACCTCACAAAGCCATCTACACCAAATTCCCTCCCCCATCTGCAAAGCTCGTTGAGCCGCGGAACCTCCTCTGTCATTCCACCGGAACCAGGTGCACCCCATACAAGGAGGTCTTGTGTATCCAATGTGCCACTTGGAATTTTCGCAGCACTGCTACCGTCAAAATATAGGACCTTGAGGGGTCGTGTGGTCACGAGCGTAAGGTGCCAACGTCCTTGTAGATGATTGGGGTTCACTATTTTACGTTCCAGACAAAAGTAATACGAATGTTCAGGATCCGTGGAAAACCAATCCGGATTTATTGGCAGCTTGTTGTTGGCCGTGCCATGGTAGAGAGGCGTTCCCCTTGGAATGGTGCCGGGTACGATATTATGACCTGGTGGAGCCCGTCTGAGCCTCTACAACCGGAAGTCGAAGGGCGCGTAGGTCAGTCACTTACCATTTCTCATACGGGTGTTGGGCCAGTGTTGAAGCAGCGAGTGCACCGTCTCGAATACGAGGTGATCAGTAGCATTAGGATTCGGGAGTTCGTCCAGGTTCCATGATTCCTCGGGATCCTCGCCCCCGGTGAGAATACCGGGGTGGTTGCCTTGTCTTCGAGAAGCAAGCGCAGGGATTATTAATGGTAGCACGGACGAAATTACACCAAGAAGAAAAATTGCGCCCTGCATTGCAGGTGGCAGGCTGGTAGCCCGAGAACAACCAGTCGTCGAAAAGCGTCTGGTAATGCTGACCGGTGAGTTCGCGCTCAGAGTTTGAGTCCATCAGCCACCGTTGTAAGCGTACTTAAGTCGGATCCGGGCAAGTTGAACCACGCTAATACTAGCGCGCTCGGTAAATAAAGACAACCTGTACACTAGCCTGGGACAGTAGTTCAATCTCCATGTGCCCGTCTGGCTCGACTGTGCTACTTTCCACACTCTTCAAGTTGTCGTGATTCAGCAACGTACTGGCGTCTGCAACTTGAAGTCGTCACTCTGGTTTAAACCTTTTCTTGCATAGGGATGGCAATCAAGCATCGGGTTATTGGCATTCGGTTCCGTCGCAACTCGGTTCTGGTCCCGATGGCCTTCATGATTGGTGAGGATTACCTTCTAAGTCCGATCTTCGACGTTTCCCCCTTGCCTGACAGGTGAGTTCAATTCCGTGTCAGTCTCCGTGTCAGTCCTTACAGGTAAACCCCTGCTAGACCAATCACACAATCGGACTTTGATGTGTATTGCCGATGGTACTAGTACGCTCAAGCTTCATCCTTGTTGCTGGATTCAGCGTTGGCCCGTGGCCAGCCCGACTGACGAAAAGCGGCCCGGAATCGGCCATTTATAGCATCTCCGGTGCGTTGTCTTTCCGCCTCGAGGTTCCCCACCAAATTTTGTACACCTTTGATTAGTATCGCCTATGTTGTTATCGTAAGTACTCACGGAAAAAGAACTCACAGAGCCATCAGGATCCTTTCTACAAACACGAGCATCTGTGCGAGTTGGAACTATCGTCTATGGCTCATTAACAACCAGTCAGCCGTCTCCCTTAAGGTTGACCACAACTGCAACGTCAACCACCCTCATTACTTACTACTCCCTGTGCGTTTGACCGCCCTTTTCCCTCGGAGTCGACACAGCCCACGCCATTCCATTGAGACCCTTTTTACCGACATGAGCAAACGTCGAAACTTAATCCCCACTGACATCCATCACTGGCAGGGCCATACCACATCGCATCTATCCGCACACAGAGAAACTACCTTATCGATTTCGACGACGTATTTCCTCCCTTCTTTTTTATCGCCGCACGCCGTAAAGTGTCCAGCGGTTTCATCAACCTCTCCTGACTTACATCGCCAGTGTATTTTCGCGTGCCAATGGGTCGTCTCGTTGACTGTCTCCCCAGGCGATGCCTTCTTCATTCTCCCAGCATTGCAGACCTGTCTCCTTTGTATGCTTGAGCCTTGAAGCCCGAAAATCAGAGTTAGCTGGTGGTTCATTGGCTAGCAACAAATAGGATTGCCGTTCAGGTGTACTTATAACATGCCGTGCCCCGCACCGCATGTTTGTTTTCTCGGTTATAGATACTTGATCGAGAACCAGATTCGGCCCTGATCGCACCACCACCGTTCCCACCTCCGAAGGTTGGTAAGTTCGCCGTTATCATGCATGACATCGACATTATTCAGGTAGGTGAAATACCTTGCGACTTGCCATGGAAATACTATGCAATATGTCCTCAACGGTTGGTTTGTGCTGTTAAGACAAAATTTTTGGCATCCGAGTTTACATACTTACACCAAGTGTGGCAGTGAAACTTGAATATGATTGCTGGGGCACTTGAAATTCGAAACAAACCACATCGAGTGTACTTGACAATATCATGAGAACTAGCCTTTAAACATTGTAGGTTCGGGGTCTTCGGGTAGCTAATTTAGGTGCTGCAGTACGAATCATGGATTGGCAGCCTGGGCGCCTTGTCCCGCACAGCATCATAACCAGGCCCTCCAGCCCATTCTGAAGCCTCAAGATCAATCCGGTCCGCGTATTTCTCGAATCATCAAAGCCACTCCGCCGTCGCCTGTAAATAGCCCAGACGGTCCGGCTCCGGCGTCCCTTGAAGCAGGGCGGCGACAAGCCCCTCCAAGGCAGTCGATCTCTCTCCTTTCTCATCCTTGATCATGTCCTGTCGGAAATCGGACGGCTTTCTAAACGTCCCGTGGAAATCCAGTTTGTTCTTCCATCGTATATAACAGAGGCTGGATATTTGTGATTGATCATTGTCCACTTTTGAGTCGGGGCCCGAGGCGCTTGCATCATTGATCTCGTGAATAAGATTCAAATCCAGCTCAGAACGATGCTCATGTTGTACATCTCCCGGCGGCCTGAGCGACCCGACGTACGAGACAGCACTGGATTGGACCATACATGTTTTATGCCACAGCCCACAAATAGTTCACAGAGTCCGAGCTGGGCGGGATGACCGACTCAGAGGCATTAATTCTTCTGGCTATACGAGGGACCAACCGGGAGATTTGCTGTGTGGTGACCAAGATGTGGGCGGCTGGAGTGTACGCCGGCATCGATGCAAAGCAAAACACGGAGGTTCTTGACGTTGGCGAGATAACTCGTTTGCAAAGTATCTGGTCGATGGGATGGCTTGACTGAAGTGTGTAGCCTCGAGATACGCACTGATTTGGATCTTGGATTTTGGGATAGCAGCTCGTGAATGGCTGACGGGAGATGTGCTACATGTCGACATGGCCGTTCGGTATTCCGTTGACAGGGATGCCTGATCCCGGCTCACAATACGAGATTACGGTCCCGCCTGATCCAGATGAATGGATTCGGCTGTACACAAGATGCAGCCCGAGACATGGTCCTTTCGCCTTCTAAACCTTTTGTCGAAAGTAACCTGTTGTGCAAATGTTCAAGTTCAAGTTGTCCGCGAACCCGATTTAACGATCAGAATTCTTACTAGTGCATTACTATCCCCCCGGGTTATAGGCAAGACACTCTGGGAAAGTCTGGGACGTGGGACGCAAGAGGATCTCTTACCACTCTTACATGACTGGACGAACAACGCGCGGCGTCGTAGTGTCTCCCCTTCAGATTGTATTTCTTGGGGTAGGGCGCTAGTAAAAAAAATTATAAGGTGACCGTCATGAGCAATGAAATAGCACGAATCATCTGGAGTTTCGGCAGGTCTGAGATGACAAGTACTACTAGCCGTTGCCAGTATACCAACTTTCGTGCCCTGGGCTTTTTATGTAAACCCTTTCTTGCGCGTTTGAAATGGACGTTTGAACAACAAGTGACTCGGCTAGATCCGACATGTACCATCTGCGAACGCTGCTCAGATGACAGTCCAATACGTGGACCGCTTCCTTGGCCTCCATAGAGGCTGCTTATGCATTTCAACTTAGCTGTGCCCAGAGATACCCGAGAAACCGGGATTCGATGCTTAGTACGGATTACTGAGAAACGCTGACTCCTCTGTATCATTAATTCATTATGCCGCGTTCCGTGTGCTGATTACTGGACAGGTGACGTTAGACTCCAATACGTCCTACTGAGAGGAGGACCGACGTGGCACAGTACTTGTCGGCGTGAACCACCCCGCACCGAGTCGTGTTGCACATATTTAGGTTGGAGAAACCGGACACTTTCCATGTTTGTTGAGTATCTGATAGACGAAGCCATCATGGATCTGCCCCGTTCCACAATCCTCCAGTCGGGCCTCGAAATGTACCTTCGTGTCACACGATCCCGGAGAATGACTCAACTGATGATATTTCGTAAGTACCCAAATACCGAGTGATCGGGCTAACATTGTAATCATTTTCAAGGAAAGTTTCCTGATGTGGCGGTCTTCCGAGTTGTCAAGCGATCTCTAATGATACTTATAACACGGTGACTCGTGGGCACCCTGACAGTCATTTAGAAGTCTTTCTGCGATGCTGCGGCGAGCCCTTTTCAGTTTTGTGGCTTCAGTCCTTATCATCTCTCGCGCTACCCAAGTCCCGTTGGACCCTACTTTCCCCTGGCAAGATGAGCAATTAGCCTTCCTCGGGGAAGACTATCCGACAGGATGGGATGTCCTTCAACCTCCGGACCCCGACACTACCGACCACCTCGTGTTCGACACGGTCCACTCGCTGCTTCAACACTGGCCCAACACGCGAATGAGAAACGGTGAGTGAATCCGCGCCTACTCAGCTTCGAATGCCACGCGTGCTGAAATCGACCTCCAGGCCATAATATCGTCCCAGGAATCATTCCGAAAGGAACACTTCTCTACCACGGAAGCAGCGTCAACGTCTTACCGCAACGTCCGGAATGGGCTTCTCTAGATGCTGAACTCGCATATTATTTCTGTCAGGACTTGACCCATTATCCATCCCAAGAGAGATGCTGGCATTTCACCCTCGTGGCGACCCGGCCTCTCAATATCATTTATTTTGATGGCTACAGTGGTGCGAAGATGGAATTTGGCACATTGGATTCACAAGACCTTCTCGCATGGGGTGAATCAATCAAAGAGAATAAATGGGATGATTGGACTCGGATTGAGCTGCTCTGTAAATGGGCGACGGATCACGGTGTTGATGCACTCGTTAGGTAACTTTGCACTTCCTCTTGTACTTGGCTTTTACTAATCAATGTTAACACAGGATGGAACCGGGTTTGTGAGTGATAGTTTGTTTTCGTAGTTTCGCTCTCCTTTGAATGGCTTCGCTGGCAGTGAGGTTATGGTGTGTGACTTTACCGCCGGCCTACGCTTGGATTCTTCTGCAAAATTACGCCCAGGGGGATTACCCCCATTAATGCGTGGGTCTCTTCTTCCCCATTGATCTCTTGCAATCGAAATGCTGAAATATCATGGGAAAGCGGGACTGGTCACATTTGAAACCATGCACGCTGGTTCTTGGCACGATCACTTCCCTGGCGAGACCCGGATCCAACTAGACCTATCTAGACTGGTGTCCTTCTACGATACCCAACTCGTGCCTTCGCTCGTCCCCTTTCGAGTCGGTCAGGAAAGATGGGACCATCGTGTAGGAAACATCTCCAAACACGATCTGTCTGTCGTCAAGTCGAAGCTCGAGGCATCCTTGATCAACCCCTCGGGTCTGTCGAGCGGCATCGATTGGCGATCGCTCACCCACGTCCTCGTGGACCGATTCGCTGGCCGATTCGAACTGACGCGCCATCTATTGACCTCGCCTGCGACAGAACCAGCCGACATCATCGATCTCGCGAATAAGACTCAGATTCAGCTCAGGACGATGCTCGCCCCGTATCTCCTTCTTCCGGCCGCACCGAGCGATCCGACGGACGAGACCGCACTGGATTGGACTGCTCCCATATACAAGTTTTGCGCCACGAGGCATACGTCGTTTACAGAGTCTGAGCTGGACGGGATGACCGACTCGGAGGCGTTGATTCTTAGGGCTATCCGAGGGACAAGCCGGGAGATTTGCCGTGTGGTGACTAAGATGTGGGCTGCTGGGGTGTATGCTGGAATTGATTCAAAGCAAAACGCAAAGGAGGTGCTTGACGCTGGTGAGATAACTCGTTTGCGAAGTACCTGGGCGGAGGACTTGAACGGGTTGATAGGATGGCTTGACTGGAGTGTGTGGATCAGGTGTGAACCTGGGTGTAGCCCCGAGGTACGTCCCGATTTGGATCTTGGATTTTAGGATGGCAGCTCACGGATGGCGTCCAGGAGATGTGTTCCTTGCCAACATGGCCGTTCGGTTTTCCATTGGATGACTTTCCAGATATTGGATTACCATTCGAGGCTGTGATCACTCCTGATCCAGATGAGTGGGTTCGGCCGCACCCAAGATGCATCCCGAGATTTAATCCTTTTGCTTTCTGATGTTTTATCGATCCCATTATCGTCTCCGAACGTTTTCTGTCCATGATCAGAATTCTTGTTCACCCTAGTACATCCTCATCTCGCAATGTATGCTTCGGACTACGCTACATAATACACATCATTGACATGCACACTTCGATTTGATGATTTAACTCGAGCAACTGCATTGGAAGCCCAGCAATTGTTTCTCTCCCATACCACAATACCGCCTCTCCTCTCTGATCTCCGGATCGAGCTCATCGTTGGGGCTCTTGTCGCCCTCGGCTCCCCACGGTTCAAACGGTGAGCAAGCCATCTACGGACAGAATCGCATCTCACGCTTCTTGAACCCCTCGCAATGAAAACACACCCACCTTCAACACCTTGGCGAGAACGCGCTTCCCACTCGCGGGATCTCTCTCCACCTTCTTGATAACTTCTTCGAGGAGCCACTGGCGCAGCACGAAACGCGGATTGGCAGCCCTGATGACCTTATCCCGCGCGGCATCATAATCAGGCTCTCCAGCCCATTCTGAAGCCTCGAGATCGATCCGGTCTGCGTATTTCTCGAACCATCGGAGCCACTGCGCCGTCGCCAGCGAATGGTCCAGACGGTCCGGCTCCGGCGTCCCTTGAAGCAGGGCGGCGACAAGCCCCTCCAAGGCAGTCGATGTCTCTCCTTTCTCATCCTTGATCATGTCCCGTCGGAAATCGGACAGCTTTCTAAACGTCCCGTGAAAATCCAGTTGTTGTTCTTCCATCATGTCTAACAGGGGCTGGAATATTTGTGACTGATCATTGTCTACTTTGAGTCGGAGCCCGAGGCGCTTGCGGAAGAGGAGATTGTATTCAGCGGCGCAGGTCTCTTGGATGATGCGTTCCATATCGGATTGCGTTTCCTTGAGGGCGGTGGTGCGCCACGACTGGAGGGTCTCGGATGAAGCGTCGGCAGCCCAACCTTCTTTAACGGCCTTGTCCCCAAGGGATATTTCAGCACCAATGAGGGGGGCGAGCGCGTTCAACAGCGCACGGCAAGCATAAACACTATGAACGTCCAAAGGTGTTCCCATACATGGGTAGATTCGTACTTACATCATGTCTGGTTGGTTCTAGAATGCCCAATCAGACGAGGGACTACATAGGTATGGAACGGTAATCTTACCATATATGCATATCGCCCTTCCGAGTCGCTATGATTACAGATGTGACGGTGATCGAAGACGTCCATGAACGCATATGGTCCTGTTCATGACATGAAGTTGAATCACCGCACGGCAATTTCATGGAGCACCTACCATAGTCGATCGTGACACCTATGATAGATACGCTGATATCGCGTCAGAATGTCCTAGGGACTGATTCTCAGACGAACACACTTGTCTGTATTGATAACGCCGTGCATGAACCCATACGCTTGCCAGGCAGCGACCATCTGTGCGTTTCTGCGAGCTACCTCAAAGACGAGTGCCTTACCCCAGGCGTCGCCTGCGTCGACGTTTACTCCTTCGAGTTTCAATACCTTCCGGGCGACCCATTCCCCCAAAACGCGTAACGCATCGTAATCGGCATCTTGCTGGCCACCACCAAGGAAAAAGGTTCTCGTGGGAGGAGACGGAGCCTCGAAATTACCAATTCGAATAAAACTCTCAGCGACACGGGTGCAAACACACGCCGTCTCTACCCTCTCGCGCATGACGGGTAGTTCCGGAAGGTAAACCAGACCCAGCGACCGGGTGGTGGGTATCGATAGTGCATGCATAGCTTGATGGAGGTATATGAGCAGTGCCGGAACGTTGAGTGTAGGTTACCCACCTTCAGAGCAGAGAAACTCTCGGATCGAAGAACGCAATACGGCAAGCCCATCCGCCGTTCTAGAAAACGGAGTACGACCGGCCCCCTTGAGCTGGAGCTCGTATGACACACCCTCCTGGGATGGATGCGGTGTCGAAACTACACCACAGCATCAGCCACGCAACGTACCACGACGTGACACCAACACACGCACGTATTGAGATCGCCCGCCCATCCCCGAGTTGACCAGCCCAGGTCCCAAACTGGTGCCCACTGTATCGAAGCGACCACGGCGCGTAGCCTTTCCCATCCGCAGCAGTGCCTGCAGACATGAGGACCGTATGCCCACCCAACACGTCGACCAGTTCTTGACGAACGCGCGTCGCAGGCAACGTCGCTTCCTGCGTCTGCTCTCCCTCGCCATTCTCCGAACCGGGCAGCGCCAACGCCGGACTCCCGAGTACAGCGAACGCATCCCCGACGTCCAAGTGTGGCAAACAGTCTCTGAGGCATGTCTCGGACAACCCAATGAGCTCCCTCGTCTGATCGCGCGCTCGGGAGACGAACTTGGTGAGCCCGTTGGTACCAAGTGCGGTGGGGCTTGGACCGTCCTGCATTTGTTCGGGAACGGTTGCTTCGTGTTCCGCCAGCCAGCCTTCGATGTATCCCTCCTTGTCATGAACCTGCGAGGATGGGATCGGGGGAACCTCGTACGGAAACGCTAAGGGTAGCGGGGAGACGTAGGCGAAGTGTGCTGGAGCAGGCAAAAGGCGAGCACGACGCTGAATGCTGGGCCGATTCGGAAGTACATCGTGGATGAAAGTGGATGGGTCCGGCTCGTTCCGGTCTGGGGTGAGGTTATGGGTCAGGATATGCGAAGGCGGCGGTAGAGAGAGTTCTGAAATGGGTACTTTGATGAGTTTAGTAGCCATAGTCGTAGTCGTCCGGAGCGATCTTAGCGCTCTCATATAAGAATCAGTAGGCCAAGGTGGGGCCGAGTATTTGACGAGTTCACTGACAGCGCATGACAAAGAATGACATCTTGATTCTTCAGTCACTCACGACACATGACCAACATTACTGACACACAACAATCAATCCCTGACAGCCAACGTTCATCTATTCCTACCCATTTTATGCAGAACAAAAGGAAGGTCTGGATTAATAGTACACGTTCCCGTTTCGCAAAGTAATCAGGACCGCGGACGACGCAGCGACATCGATCTGGCCACTCGTGATAAACTCCTCCATCAATGCACCCTCTGCAACGCCCGTCGAAAACGTCTGTCCGGCCCACGTCGTCACATTTGCCTCCTTAACATCCGCACCAGGTGCAATCATCGTCCTCGCAGTCACCACCTGCCCTGGGAATGCTAAATACGCCGAAAAATTGACGGTGACGTTTGGGCGAGGGTATGTCGCAGTCGAGTTGTATATCTCGAGGTTGAGGATCGCAAGTTTGGCGGGATACGCAGCATTGGGGTTGTCCCAATATCCGTAAACTGAGAGTTGACCTGCAGAAGGGTCACCGTCTGCGGTGGTGATGGATGATCCGTTGACTTGTCTTCCTGGGAAGATATTGGCAGCCTGAAGCGACATCGATCCGCCTATCAGATCCGACACGAACAAGTATGCAGAGTACGCTGGGAACACTTGAATGGGCCCATTAGTGTTGTCGACCGGGTACCTGCAATCTCGGTGAATGATGTATACGAGAACGAAATTCATTGCAAACCAGAGGTTATAAAAAGAAAGGCCACCGTGGTTTAGCTGCGTGGCACTCTGCAATGCAAGGGGGCCGCCTTGATGAACGTACACACTGCGGGAACTCGTTGAACTCCGCTGAGAATTGTTGGAACGACCAGGATACCTACCGCGAAACATTAATGGAAGCCGCATAGAGCGTGGTGTCAAGCTGGGTGTCGTAATCAGTTCCTCGCGAACATAGACTGAGGAACTTCGCTTACCAACCACATTGCCTGACCAAAGGTGTTGCTGACATTATCCCTGCCTGAGCATGACACGGAGTTGAACTCGCCTGACGAGGGGTAAACATTGACAACCGGTTCTAGAAAGCGAATCTCACCGATCATGAAGGCATCGGGACCAAGCTGCGATCGGACCGAGTGAATGCGTGGCTGCCATAGATCTAGGTACCTGGAAGAAATGTTCATTAAAGTAAGATAACACAACAAGTTGCTACTAACTCGGCGAGTCGAGTGTGATTGACCTGTGTAAGCGTTCGTCGGCATAATCAAATGTTGTGGACATTTTAGTTCACAAACCAGATTCGGCAACGTAGCCACCGCTGCTCTAGCAGGATCACAGACCTAACGTCAAGTCAGCTTTATATTCGACAGCGCATCTATAGCAGGTACTAACACTGTACTGATATGTATGCTCACTGCATGTCTTGACAGTATGTCCATCGTCTGCACCGGCAGCGAGGGCGCTGACACAATCAAATTGGGCTCTCGCCTGGGAAGTATTGTACGGCCAGAGTGGGTCTTTCACCGTAACTCCAATTTGAAACTCTGGATAGGAGATATCTAGTGCCTTGGATATGTTAACTGACCAAGGCTAGACCGGAGAATTCTCAGATCGTATGAAATCATGGGGAGACGCTGCAACCATACCTCCCAGATCGCCGTGTAGTTTTGAGCACTAAAGTCGAGAGGATACTCGTCAGGTTCGTTTCCGACTTATACACGATACCAGATCAGCGCAGCGACGAATGAAATGCGGGAGACTAACTTTCAAAGCGGGAAATGATATCTGGTCCAAGCCCCGTCCACGCAGCCTTGGCCATATCCAGTGCGCCTGTGTAATTAAGGCTTTCCAGGTCCTGTTCGAATCGAAAGTTTGATCCACGACAAGGTTCGTGACCTGACTGACCAGAGTCATGACAATGCCGGTCCCCTCTGGCAGGAGTTTCACAGAGTTCCAAAACGAGGGGCCAAGCGTCGTATTAATGAGTGCTCCGTTCGCATTGATGTAATTGTACAACGCGACGTCTTGATTTGGGTTCCACGTCGTCGAGTCGGCTGTTATCCCACCGATACGCACTTGTGGAGCAACACCTGCTCTTTCCTTGAGGTTCTGGAAAAGGCTGAGAGACAGGGTGTTGGGATATGAGAGGTTGCCCAAGTATTCTTCGAAAAAGGCAGTCTCGATGCTGAAACTGGCAAGAGCAGGGTTTAACGGTGGAGTCGTCCATTGGTCTGGAATTGATGCTGGGCCATTGAATGTCAGAAGAGAGGAGCCCGTATCTGTATCGCGAGCAACAAAGGTATAACGTGCTGCAGCAATTGCGGCGAGGTGGAGAAGAACCACAGAACTCCTCATTGTGGGTGACCTGAGGTGGACACGACTTGGTGATTTTTATGACATTTAAACATACCTCATGTCATGTATCACCCGGACCGAAGCAACATCTCCCTAACACGGCCCGTAAAGAGTCGAAAGAATAGAGCACATCACAAGGTAGCGGGTGTATCTCTCATGAGACAGAACAACCCCACGTGACGACATCATGTTAGGAGGCTTACCTTTTGTGGCATGTAATATGCGGATATAGTACGGAAATTTACTGATGGGCCCATGGACAGTCGCCCCAAATTATCCATCTATCGAACTCTCGTTTGGTGGGGAACATCGGCTAAGTGATCTCTGGCAGTCACACTAATCCGTAAGCCAATTTTCTCATTGAATCTGATGGCAGATGCGATTATGCATCTACTGTACGTATACTAGATTGATGTCAACGCGACTTCAGAGATCGGATCCCACAGACTCCGAATCTCGTCGCATTCGCTACAAATGCAACTCACATTAAGCTCTACTTATGCATAGGTTCTCCAACAACTTCAATTCGCAGCATGATCGAACCAAAGGGCTCACTGGCCGTTTACAACGCACAAATTTATCACGTTGCTGATTCTCGCAGCCACTGGGTCGAAGCCAAGCAGAGGTCAAACAGGTGGCCGCGCCCTTGGCCTGTATACACGGACAAATCTACAGGCTATATATGAACCACGCACTACGATCTCCGAGGCCTTCAGGCTCGTCTTCTTTCTTCATATACTGCCGCCTCTCCGCCTTCAAACGATTCTGTCGCGTCAGGTATACCAAGGCGACCACCGCCAAGATCACTGAAGTGACAGACATGGCGATAAATGTAATCATCGCCGCCTTGTATTCAGGCGCCGGGGAGAGATATCCAAGAAGCCATGTAGCAAGAATGCCGCCTAATTGGACAGCGACGGAAGCCGCAGCCAAAGCGGTGGCGTGTCGAGTGTGTGGCGCCACGTTGTTCGCTAACCACGTCACCGCAACGGGCGTCAGGCCAAACACGCCCGCCGCCCAGAAGAAAAGGGATCCGTAGCGCACGTGGGACGATTTGCTCGCTGCGCGTGGGCATCAATTAAATGCTCATCCACTCTGATGAGGAGCTCCGACGTACCGTAAAACATGGTAGCAGCAATCACCTCCAGAAGGGCAAAGAATATGAAAACGTAACCACGACACCGATAGCGATCCGCTATAATGGCAGAAATCATGGCCACTGTGGGGTGATGCCCGACGTCCGATTCAGTGAACTTCAGCCAGGTCCTCATCGAAATACGCACAGACGAAAGTAGCCGCGACTGGAGGCGTGCTCATCAGTTGAGCCCGGTTACCACTATATCCGAGACTAACAACGATTGATGGTTGGAAGCTACCCTCATGGGAATCAGCATCGAGAGGAGAAATTGGCAAATGGACTCACAAAACCATCCCAAAAAGTATCGTGCCTATAAATATTGCTGTCAATCGAGGTTGAGCCAGGGGAAAGGTGCGTTTACCTCCAAAGAACGCATTGATGACGAAGAGCCATACATGGGGAGATTTGGCCGCTCTCGCCACCTCGATCCAACTAAAGTTGTCCTTGGCATCGTCTTCCGACACCGATCCAGCCTGCTTCAAGGCGGATACGACATATGCCCGTTCTCTCTCCGTCAAGAAACGGGCCTTGTCAGGTGAATGAGGAAGAAGGAAGAATGAGATTAAACCAAAGACGATGGTAAATAACCCTTCCTATCAATGCCGGTGGGTGCCGTTTCATAAAGCAGTCGGTAATCAACTTACCAGAATGAATATCCAGGCCCAACCCGGCCTGTTACCCTTTCTATCCATATGGTCGATCGCTGCCGCCAGCAAGCTCATGAACGACGCGGAAAATGTTGCTGTCAGAGAGAAGCCGGCGATACTGGGGAAGTCGTCAGGTCATATGGTGCAAATCTGAGTTGATGCACACCGTTTTTGCAGTGCCATCCGAGGGTAGAAGAAAGAGAGATAGAGAGCAAGTGTAGGAACAAGGCCCCCTGACTTAATGGTGAACGGAGCAATCGATGCTCTGAAGCATCCTAACCTTCAAACAACCCGAGGAAGAATCGACATGCCAACAAACCAGAGTAGCCATTGACGACACCTTCGATTTCAGTGAGAAAACATCTGATATCGAGATAATAATCACTCGCCTTGACATGCAGCAGCCACACCCCACAACGTGACCATGGTGGGAAGCAGAATATTGGGTCCAACATACTAGCGTCCAAAGGTCTGAGTGTCTGCTCCATTAATGATGTTATAATTTACCTTCAACACCAGACTGGATGGAAACGCGCTTAAAATGAACGGACTGGCGCTTGCCGAGCTGACGACGAAGACCCTAAATATGTATGCACGTACATGTAAGTCACAGTTAAAGCCACTGTATACTACGAGTTGGTTAGTCAAGAAACAAACTACCAGAAGCGTCTTACACACCTGGTAATTCGATAGGTGCAGTGATTTCTGCATGCCAACTACTCGAGCAGACGCGATATTCGCCCTGTCCTATACACCATTTAAACTCCAACCATACAGCATGAAAGCTCAAACTATACCACGGAAGCAAGGAAAAGGAAGGCGGTGCATAATGGAATAACCCGTCTATCAAGTTTTTTCCAGACAATCTTGTCCAGCACAGCGTCCTCGATTTGAATCGACTCCTTTTTGAGGTCATTGAAATTATTCGTGTCATTTGAAGGGGGAGTATAAAGGGACGCCTCAGTTTTGGCCATTGTGTGCTAGAGAGACAGGGGACAGAACCAAGCTTTGAAGCGAATTGAATATATGTTTACCACTGGCAGTTGATTGCATGATTAGTGCCCAGTTGCGCAAGAAGGATCGGTGCGTGTGAGTCCCCACTTCGTGTGCCAACACACAACTGTCATCCTGCTACAGGGGTAAGCTGATACGGGATGCGGCGCAGACGTTCGACAGTTACGGTGACAGCTTACGGACTTTGCTCCCCCTTCGGAATAACGTCCGCGGCCGCCGTTTCGCGTACTGTCATACACCGCCAGTGGCTCCTCGAAGAAGTTATCAAAAAGGTGGAGAGATCCCGCGAGTGGGAAGCGCGTTCTCGCCAAGGTGTTGGAGGTGCGTGTGTTTTTCATTGCGAGGGGCTCAAGAAGCATGAGACGCGATTCCGTCCGTAGATGGCTTGCCCACCGTTTGAATCGTGGGGAGCCGAGGGCGACGAGAGCCCCGACAATGAACTCGATCCGGAGATCAGAGAGGAGAGGCGGTATTGTGCTATGGGAGAGAAACAATTGCTGGGCTTCCAATACAGTCGCTCGAGTTACATAAATCACCAAATCGAAGTTTGCATGTCAATGATGTGTATTATGTAGCGTAGTCCGAAGCATACATTGCGAGGCGAGGATGTACTAGCATGAACAAGAACCCCAATCATGGACAGGAAACGTTCGGAGACGATAATAGGATCGATAAAACATCAGAAAGCAAAAGGATCGAATCTCGGGATGCATCTTGGGTGCGGCCGAACCCACTCATTTGGATCTGGGGTGATCGCAACCTCGTACGGTAATCCAACAGGAAAGCCATCCAATGGAAAACCGAATGGCCATGTCGGCAAGGAACACATCTCCTGTCGACCATCCGTGAGCTGCCATCCCCAAATCCAAGATCCAGATTGGAACGTACCTCGGGGCTACAGCCAGGATTACACTTGACCCACACACTCCAATCAAGCCATCCCATCAACCCGTTCAAGTCCTCCGCCCAGGTGCTTCGCAAACGAATTATCTCGCCAATGTCAAGTACCTCCTTTGCGCTTTGCTTTGAATCAATTCCAGCATACACCCCAGCAGCCCACATCTTAGTCACCACACGGCAAATCTCCCGGTTGGTCCCTCGGATAGCCCTAAGAATCAACGCCTCCGAGTCGGTCATCCCGTCCAGCTCAGACTCTGTAAACGACGTATGCCTTGTGGCACAAAATTTGTATATGGGAGCAGTCCAATCCAGTGCGGTCTCGTCCGTCGGATCGCTCGGTGCGGCCGGAAGAAGGAGATACGGCGTAAGCATCGTCCTGAGCTGAATCTGAGTCTTATTCGCAAGATCGATGATGTCGGCTGGTTCTGTCGCAGACGAGGTCAACAGATGGCGCATCAGCTCGAATCGGCCAGCGAATCGGCCCACGAGGACGTGAGTGAGCGATCGCCAATCGATGCCGCTCGACAGACCCGAGGGGTTGATCAAGGATGCCTCGAGCTTCGACTTGACGACCGATAGATCGTGTTTGGAGATATTTCCTACACGATGGTCCCACCTTTCCTGACCGATTCGAAAGGAGACGAGTGAAGGCACGAGTTGGGTATCGTAGAAGGATACCAGTCTAGATAGGTCTAGTTGGACGCGCGTCTCGCCAGGGAAGTGGTCGTGCCAAGAACCAGCGTGCATGGTTTCAAACGTGACGAGTCCCGCTTTCCGATGATATTTCAGCATTTCAATGACAAAAAATCAATGGGGAAGAAGGGACCCACGCATTAATGGGGGTAATCCCCCTGGGCGTAACTTTGCAGAAGAATCTAAGCGCAGGCCGGCGGTAAAGTCACACACCATGACCTCGCTGCCAGTGAAGCCATTCAGAGGAGAGCAAAACTACGAACAAACTATCACTCACAAACCCTGTTCCATCCTGTCACCATTGATTAGTGAAGGCGAAGTACAAGAGGAAGTGTACAGTTACCTTACGAGTGCATCAACACCGTGATCCGTCGCCCATTTACAGAGCAGCTCAATCCGACCCCAGTCGTCCCATTTATTCTCTTTGATTGATTCACCCCACGCGAGAAGATCTTGTGAATCCAATGTGCCAAATTCCATCTTCGCAGCACTGTTGCCATCAAAATAAACGATATGGAGGGGCCGGGTCGCCACGAGGGTGAAATGCCAGCATCTCTCTTGAGATGGATAATGGGTCAAGTCCTGACAGAAATAATATGCGTGTTCAGCATCTAGAGAAGCCCATTCTGGACGCTGCGGTAAGACGTTAACACTACTTCCGTGGTAGAGAAGTGTTCCTTTCGGAATGATTCCTGGGACGATATTGTGGCCTGGAGATCGATTCCAGTACACGTGGCATTCGAAGCTGAGTAAGCGCGGATTCACTCACCATTTCTCATTCGCGTGTTAGGCCAGTGTTGAAGCAGCGAGTGCACCGTATCGAACACGAGGTGGTCGGTAGCGTTGGGGTCCGGAGGTTGAAGGACATCCCATCCTGTCGGATAGTCTTCCCCAAGAGAGGATAGTTTCTCATCTTGCCAAGGGAGAGTAGAGTCCAACGGGAGTTGGATAGCGCGAGAGATGATAGGGACTGAAGCTACAAAACAGAAAAGCGCTCGCCACAGCATCACACTGGCAGAAAGAGTTAGGGTGCCCACGAGTCATCGTATTGTAAGTATCATTAGAGATCTGACTTGAACACAGCATAGCTCCATTGAGTCATAAGCTTGACAACTCGGAAGAACGCCACCATTGACATCTTCGGCCAAGCCTTCTTTGAAAATGTGATGTTACATCAGCGGACTAAGCGAGCCATTCGACTTCAGAATGGTGCCCCGTTTGGTTAGGCTAGGTTAGTAGCCCTGAATATCCATTTTTGTCAGCCCATAGTCCAATCGCACCTCTCAAAAGGCTTGCCGAGAGTCGTCAAACGATGACACAACCATAACGTTATTCTACTGTCTTGCAGATGTAGCCCAGTCACTCGGTATTTGGATACTTACGAAATGCCTCTCCGGGACCGTGTGACACAAAGCTGCAGATCCGGCCTCGTTCCGGTTTTCCCAACTCAAATATGTGCAACACGACTCGGTGCGGAATCATTCACGTCGACAAGTATTGTGCTGGGTCGGTCCTGATCTCAATAGGTCGACTCGAACGTGCTGGAGCCTAACGTCACCTGTCCAGTAATCAGCACATGGAACACGGCATATTGAAGTAATGATACAGGGTCAATACTTCTCAGTAATCCGTACTAAGCATTGATACCCGGTTTCTCGGGTATCATCTGAGAACAAAATATAGGTATATGACCGTTTGAGACCTCAAAACCCTCGGCTACCTAGCACCAAGTCTGAGACCTATTACGTGGCATACATATCATACATATAGAACCCTGTCTCCCGTAATATCTCGGTTGGCGAGCAAAGGGTCCAGTTTGATTAGATCTGATCCAATGATCAACTGTTATCTCTTATCACACGCTGTAGGATTTCAGAAAAAATCGACTCATTGTATATCACGATACCATCAAAGCTGGTTTCTCCACTACTAGTAGTACAAGGGACAGCCAAATACATACAAAACCCTAATCATACAGAGATGCCAACCGATCCTTGACCGACACGCTGGCGTTGTCTTCTACGTTGCTAGCCCGAGATGGACCGGCGAGGGTCTGCGATTGGTAATGGGCGAGTTCCTCAATAGACGGTATGAAGGCCTTTCCAGGCCGTTTTCGAGGAGAATTAGACATCGTAGTCTGCTTCTCAAGTTTGGCCCTGCAGTGTGTGAGAAAACTAGTGTCGGTTTGTACTGTAAAAACTTACAGTCCGCGGTCATGTATCCATTGTAGGTGCACCTTAACGTCGTCCTTGATTGCATCGCTTTGACACGCTTCGATGAGAGACGTGAGGATGTCTTGGAACACCGGCGCCCAAGTCTTCATATCAAAATTGATGGCTGTTCCTCGAATCTCTGCATTGTCTCAGGCTTTGCGTTCCATCGCACACTGTAAGGCTGTTGCAGAGAACGCATACATCCGGAGCGGTGTTGTCCAGAAGTTGTTGTCGCAGCCACAACCATGAAAAAGGGGTGAAGCCGGGTGGGTATACCAAAATTCAAGATGAAACTCTTCTAGAGCGCTATTGCCGAACCAGCGTAAAACTCCCCTGTGTTGATCATGTTCATGCATGAAATATGACTGGGGATCCTGTGGAATTGTAATATGGTCATATTTATGGTTTTTCCATTCCACAGATTGCTGCGGATTGCCATGCACGGGCGGGTCTGAGACGCATGGGATATAAAATTGTGGTGCATATTTTTTGGTGCTCGTGGCCATGATCGAACGAAAGCTCGTGACAGACCTCATGAGATAATGAGCGATCCCCTTCGTCAATGTGAGGGGCCTGTGTGGGCGGGGATCCTCTGGACTTACAACTTGAAAGTTTCATCAGATCTTCAGGTCTTGAATCGCGCTCCATGTTAAAAAATGTCTTACCTCCCCATTTCTTCACGCTTGCCTCCCCGAGTGACTCTCCAAGACACGCTGTCCATGTGGTTTGATTGTCGTCCTTGCGTCTGCTGCACAACAGCCAGCCCACCTCCCGGATCATATCAAGAAGAGTTAAAACGCGTGCAATCTTCAGCGTGTCTTGAGTTTCTTCGTCGTAAAAAGCTAATTTTGAGGAATCGGTGCATGCTTGGCCCCGGGTCGTGTTGTCCTCTGGAAACTGGCCGACGAAAGATCCAACAAAGGTGTTACGCAGGTGTGGAACAAAGACTTCACTCGAGATCCTTTCGTACTCGTAGTGTCATCGACGACTAGGAGCAGAGTATTGCCTGTCGCTTGTAAGAGAGAAGGCGTCAACAAAGAGAACAGGGACTGGAAGGGCTTAGCGCAGGAGCAAGTCGAGCGACCTTCTTTAGGAGCGAAGACTTTGCAGGCAGAAGTGCATAGAATTAGCTGAAGAGCTATTCTACTACAGCGGCGGTTATTTATACTACGAAGTACAACATCAGCAAAACCAGGTTTTTGTCATAGTACTCATAGTACTCATAGTGAAATCATAGTGCTCATAGTGTTCATAGTAGGATC
>JBBPMU010000326.1:0-28583 GCA_038090475.1 Wakefieldia striispora | reverse complement strand
CTTTTTGGACTACACTTTACTACACTTTTATTAGTAAGTCTTCTCTACTATTCACTAATCATTCACTAACTTAGTTATAGGGTAATAAATGTTTTCGCTTGTATGGATTATGTAATCAACCCCTATTATTTTTTTGTTTGTTTATTTACATTAAATAGTGTAGTTGTATTTGTTTGTAATGCTTATGTAATCAATATATTAATGATGTCATACTTATTACATTTGAGTGATTTGTCATATTGAATATTTATAGGAATGTATCAATAATTATATTTATTTTGAGATCACCATGAAATTCTAGGACAGACTATGGCACACTATGAGATACTATGAACACTATGAGACACTATGAAACTATGAGACACTATGAGACACTATGAAGCTATGAGACACTATGAGACACTATAAACACTATGAGACACTATGAAACTATGAGACACTATGAAACTATGAGACACTATGAAACTATGAGACACTATGAGACACTATGAGACACTATGAACACTATGATAGACTATGGTAACTGTGAAAGCACTATCTATATGGGACCTCACTATGAGCACTATGACACTGTCCAGTACTGTCCAGTACTGTCCAACTATCCCTGGTTTTGCTGATGATGTCACTTCGGTAGTCTCAGTCTCGACTGATGACATGGCACTCACAGGTGACTCAATCGAAACAGTCGAATGGGTTAAGGATAAATTCTGATCGCGATTCGAGATATCTGATCTCAGCGAGATAAAGTGGTTACTTGGATTTAAGATCACTTACAACAAAAATGCGCGCACGCTATCAATGTCGCAAGACGCATATGTTGACATGCTTGCCACCCGATTTGGACTTGCCAATGCCAATCCTGTCTCGACTCCACTCGAACCCGGTGCCTCGCTATCTCCTGAGCAATCCCCAACATCACCATCTGAAACCGCCGAGATGCAGAAGGTACCATACCGCGAATTGGTCGGATCCTTCGCATGGGCTGCGCTGGGCACGCGCCCAGACCTAGCCTTTGCTGCATCAACTTTATCACAATTCTTACAGAACCCTGGACGTGCGCACTGGCAGGCTGCGAAACGCATCATACGCTACCTCAAAGGCACTCGCCAATATAGCCTTAATGTCACTGACCCAGACGAAGGGATAACGGCATATGTCGACGCAGATTGGGGATCACAACACCATCGTCATTCTATATCCGGTCACATCATCTCACTTGCCGGAATGCCAATTTCTTGGGGATCACGCAAGCAGAACATTGTCGCGCTATCCACGGTTGAAGCCGAGTATGTCGCTATGACGAACGTGCTCAAGGATGTTGTATGGCTCCGGAATCTCATGTCTGAGATTCGCACGCCCATTACCAGACCAACTCCACTCCTCTGCGACAACCAAGGAGCTATTGAAATCACTCGGAACAATCGTTTTCATCCTCGTACAAAGCACATTGATATACAGTACCATTTTATTCAAGAAGCTGTAGCTAATGACTTAGTCGAGCCTACATACGTTCACACGGACATCAATGTCGCCAACCTCTTCACGAAATCCCTACCTTGCCCGAAGGTCGAGCGCTTTGCTCAGATGCTCGGTCTACTTTAGACTTGAGTGGGGGTGTTGAGATACAAGACTTACGAGTCTAGATAGTTAGTAATACAATAGTAATACGACACGCACGTCGGACTACATAGGATAGAATTTTTCTCATGCATACCTCAGTCGTGTTTGACCACGATGACTGAGGTGAGCCATCCCGCATTCTATGTTACAGCGTATACTTACTCGTAAATAGTCTTTCCTTCGTACAGATGCGTCTCACCTTAAGACTGCCTAGCAAATCTCAGTTTTTGTCCATCCTGCAACAGTACACAGTCAAGATCTGTTGTTGAGTGGCAAGAGCAGAGGACACTAGCTGTAAAGGAAGCATGTCTGAAAGGATATTCACTCTGTAATGTTGATGTGCATATACTTCATCAAACATGCATGTTTCATATATGACTCTAATTGTTTAGAATGTATTTTGGAGGATGCCAGGCTCTGACTGTTGCAATCATCATACTGTATATTCCCTCTATTTTTTTTCTGTTTTTTTCCTTTTTTTTCCCTAATTATTTGAGCCCTCTACAAGCCTAACACTCCTGTTCGCATAATTACCCCCTATTTGCCTTGTACTTGTGACCAGACTTCTAGATCTGGACACAGCCAAGACCCTCAAACCCTCAACCCAGTCTAGACCCAACTGTCACTCCAGATCTACACATGTTTCCCTCATGTCTACCTTATCCTCTGATATGACTCACTTGACTCATTTCACCTTGACATGCCTCATGACTTACACATGTAAACCTCATGGCCATCAACATGACTCATTTATATTCCAAGGCTATCCATCCTTGACATTTATACCCTCTACCCTGTCTCACTCTGACATGCCTCGTGCCTTTTACACCCTTTACCCTAAGGCTATGCTTATCTATGACTTAGTATGACTCACACTCCACCAATAGCACTATTTGTTGGAATTTATTTCCTATTTAGTACTACCTATTGCTTATCTAAGCATAGCTAAAGCACATCTTAGAATACCAGTTAGTCTTTTTCTTAGTGACTGACAGTATTCTACAGGTACTCTATTCCTACTATCAATTTAAAGTGACTTATAGTATTCTACAGTCTTTACAGCTTCCTCTAAGCCTACCTCTCCCCCTACAGGCTTTATTATTTCTACAGGTTATGAGCCCTGCTTGAATTTGTAGAGGCAAGAATACAAGCTTGACCAAGTCAACTCACCCAACTCCAAAATGTTACACGTGTGCATAACAAGAACTCGCTTGACTATAACCCTTGAAAGATAATGCCTAAGATCTGCTAGGATAAAGGTGACATTCAGCAAAGAGACTCAGAGAGGAGGATCCTTAGCATGTTAGATGAGGACTCTCAGAGGAGCGAACTCTTGTAGGCAGAAGTGTGTAGAATTAGCTGGGGAACTAGCTAATACATCATGTGGTTTATATAGTACAGAGGGTGTCCCAAAGGGGAAGGTGACACATCATGTCATGTATAGTATAAAAGAGAAACAATGAAGACACATTGCATCACATTGGATAAAAGGAGAAGAAAAGGAGTTCCATGTCTGAAAGGAGGAAGCGGAATGTACAAGATAAAAGAAGAAGAAAGGAGTTCTGTATCTGAAAGAGGAAAGCAGAACTCTGTGAGTCGAAATAAGGAAATGGATAAAAGGGGACTGCTGGGAGAGAAGGAATGGAAGTTCCCTGTTAATCCATATAATGTGGGACTTGGTGGTTCCTGTTAGAAGTTCTGAAAGAAGTCCACAGCACTTACGAACAACTCTGGATAGGAAAGGATCCTAGGAGTTGGAGTCGTTAAGTCATGCCAATGCCAATCAAAAGAGGAGACAGGAGAAAAGAAAAATGTATCTGCATTGGCCTCTATGCCAGTACATATAAGCCTGCTCCAGTAATGCATCCCATACTAGAGAGTCTTGATTGTCATCCCATGACTGAAAGTCATTGGAAACCATAACACAAAATGATATGAAGTAGCACTCAAACAGACAAAAGAAGAAATGAGAGAGAGCGTGCCAGGTTCTAGGGGTTTCCCAGCAATGAAGGTGGCGATGAGGGATGCTTGGAAGTCATGTAAAGGTGGAATGGTTGAAAGTGGTGGGGTTCCAAGTGAGGCGATGGAGTTATCCTTAAATCCTACCCTTGGAAGTAGAATCAAGTAGATAAGACTGGGGTTACCAGTCGCAAAGAGAACTACTTAAATACATCTGAGTATCATACACAGACCAAGCAGTGCATATCGTATCGTCCAATGATAAAAGAGAAATGAGAATCATATGATGCGAGGATCACATATCTTGAGTCATCATCTATGAGTCAATGAGAAAAGAAGTAAAGGAGATTGCCAGGCCAATGGCAAAAGAAGAGCAGAAGATAACGTATTGGCCAATCGGCAAGTGCTGGGGTGGTCACGTGTGTCAGATCACGTGACTGAATGAAGTTTATACTGACATAGGAGTGTACCAAAAGGGGAATGTCATGTGACTGATCACATGACTCAAAATACAGGTTGGTGCTCGCCTTCAAGGACTGAGCATAGCGAAGTGGTTTGTTAAGTAAAAAGTTCGATGAAGAATGATGAAATCATAACACAAAATGCCTTATGAAGTCAAACTTGAAGATGGCATGAAAATTGAGGTTTCAAGCCTTAATGGGCACAATTGGCCAGACTACCATGAGAAACTCACTCAGGCAGTGTGGGAAGCTTGACACATGACACTGCCAGCCAGCTATACTACTGTTCTCATGCTAATAAAGTCAAACCAGAGCCCCACAACCACTGCCAAGTGATGCAGCATGATGAATTGGTGATTATAGGTTGCCAAGTCCCTAATGGCAATCAATACCACACTCAGAGAGGCCACTAGCCAGGCATGTGACTCAGAAATCCCTCATGCAGCCACAGTGTATCCTCATGAGAACCTAACATGTCTGAAGGGTGGAAGGACCACAGATGATGGAAGCATGACCTTGGAAGTCCCTTGTGCAGCCACAGTCCAGCCCTGGACACTATATATCATTGAGTGCACTGAGCCTACAATGCTGGTGGACAGCTCACATACAATCTGACCACTTGGAGAGGCCACCAGCTAGGCATGTGATTTGGAAGTCCCTTATGTAGCCACAACACAGTCTCACAAGTACCTAACACCATGTCCCAAGGGTGGAAGCATGACAGATGGTGGAAGCATGACCTTGGAAGTTGTTATGAGACACATTTCCAACCCTAGGACTGTTATGATCTCAAAATCATGACATACCCAATTTTTGCACTTACACTCTTTTCTCTTCGCTTCACTCATTTACTGATCGCATGACCTTATAGTCACATGACCAGACCCCTTTACAGTCACGTGATACCTTGATCACATGACTTACCACTCATTCCACAGATCTCTGAGTATCTTAATAGATCTCAGATCCATCTCCATTTTCACTTTATCGAGATCACAGGGTATCTTGATAGATCCCAATCTCACTTCCTCTCTTCCATTCCCACACATCCATGAGGTATGCTTCCATTCCTTTGACAGCCCCTCTGCCACATCCTCGATGTTGCTGCATGCTGCCACACCTCATTGCATACTCATGTTGTACAGCGTCTTATACGCATGTTAGCCGATATCTCAGACTATTACGTATTATGGCTTACTACTATACTTTCCTTACTTAGTAGTCATAGCCACACCTGTAACGTATTTAAGTAGTTCACTGTGGACCTTAAGTCCTCAGTTCTTTTATTAATTGTCTTCACCACTTCACATCGCCCAGAGAAGCACTTGCGCTCCTGTGACAACTTTGTTCCAAGAAGATACTGGTGGACATTGTCCTGAAATCCAGTACTCAAGCGCCTGTCGGCACTTGAACCCCTCTATGAGTTCATTGTCTCCTACACCCAACCATCCTACTCCTATACGCCAACACTCCTATCTGTTATACAGATTCTTGCTTGTTTCAAGGACACCTTTAAACCCTACCCCTAACCCCAATAGAACCCAATTAGACAACTAAGGTTACCAATATAGAAATACCCCTATAAAATTTGCAGTAAAATAGAATAGTGGACATGAATAAGGGCATCCTAAATGGTATGAGTGACACTGGTATGTGTTACAAATGCTATTTTCTTCCCTCTAACAATATCAGAACTTCATTCTTTTTCTCCTCAAACATATGTTACCCTCCTCTCTAGCACATTCTTCGATCCAGAACAACAACTGTTCTAGGCTCAGCACACCTCATGTCAAGGCTGTTCAAAGGGCAAGATCCCATTGGCTGCCACAATATTAACTTCTTATTTAATTACTGTTTACTTCTATGCTTCTTTTCATTTCTGCTTATGTTTCTCTTCCATTTCAGAAGCATGCCTCATGGTAACCACAGGTTCCAAGGCAGTGTACTTCTTTAATGTTCTTTCATGTTCCATGACGTTCTAGCCAATGGCAGAACTACCTCTTATCTTCTTATCTATGATACAAACACATACATACAGCTGGTCCTGTAGTATATAAGACATGAATCCAGCACCAAGGAACTCTAACAAAGTTCACTTGGAGTTTTCACCTTCAATCACCCACACTTCCCTCTACCCTCGCTCCTAGACATGAGCACATAAACTGTCGCTACTGTCTTTCACTTCGGGTATTGTTTGGCTTGTTTCAGTATGTTTGTGGTGGTGGTGTGTATACATGTGTGATGCAGCATCCTGGACACCACACATGACATAGGTGTGTTGATGACTGTGTCAGCTTTGAGATGGACTTGAAATGACAGAAATTGATTGAGAAATGAGTGAGATAGAGCAAAAATACAATTTATTGAGTGTTGTTGTTGTTGTGATTGTGTGTATGCATGTGTGATGCGAGCCTCCTGGATGCTACACACAACACAGGCATGTTGGTGGCTGTGTGAGCTGTCAGACGCATTTGTAATCACACAATTTGATTGAGAAATGAGCATGATAGAGCCAAAACACAGTTTATTGAGTGTTTTTGTTGTTTTGTTGTTGGGTATACATGTGTGATGCAAGCCTCCTGGAGGCTGCACACAACACAGACATGTCGGTGGCTGTGTGGGCTGTCAGACACATTTGTAATCGCACAATTTGATTGAGAAATGAGTGAGACAGAGCAAAAACACAATTTATTGAGTGTTGTTGTTGTTGTGATTGTGTGTATGCATGTGTGATGCGAGCCTCCTGGAGGCCGCACACAACACAGGCATGTTGGTGGCTGTGTCAGCTTTCAGATGCACTTGGAATTACACAAATTGAGTAAGAAATGAGTGAGATATAGCTAAAATACAAATTACTGAGTGTTGTTGTTGTTTTGATCATGTGTATACATGTGTGATGCGAGCGTCCTGGATGCCGCACACGATATAGGTGTGTTGGTGGCTGTGTCAGCTTTCAGACGCACTTGGAATTACACAAATTGAGTAAGAAATGAGTGAGATACTATTAGCTAAAATACAAATTATTGAATGTTGTTGTTGTTTTGTTGTTGTGTATACATGTGTGATGCGAGCGTCCTGGACGCACGCACACAACACGGGCGCATTGGTGGCTGTGTCAGCTTTCAGACGCACTTAAAATTACACAAATTGATTAACAACTGGGTGAGATATGGCTAAAATACAATGTATGGAGTCATTGGATAGACAATGTGTAGACATATGGCAATGAAAAATGCGCCACAAAAGGTAGACTCTTGTTTAGCAGACATTATGTAGACATTCCCTAATGAAAAATGGTAGACTCCTGTTTACTAGACAATGTGTAGACAGGCCAGAATTGCTACAGATTTGTTTGCTACACTGTGTATAGACTTTTAGTAGTGAAAAATGCGCCACAATGCTACACATTTGATAATCAAAAATGAGCCACAATTGTTACACTTTGCTGAAAGATTTATTTGCTACACTTTACTACACCTTTGGTACAGTTTTTTCTTATAGTTTTTGTACACTTTTACTATACCTTCCAGTATAGTTTGCTACACATTTTGTTATGGTTTTTGTACACAATCTGGTATGGTTTTGGTATGATTTTTATTAGACTTTGGTAGAGTTTTGGTATACCTTTTACTACAGTATACTCTTGTATGGTTTTTTGACTACACTTTTAGTATACTTTCTAGTACACTTGTACAGTTTTTTGACTACACTTTTAGTACACTTTTAGTACACTTTCTAGTACACTCTTGTACAGTTTTTTGACTACACTTTAGTACACTTTTAGTACACTGTTGTATACTTTTTTTACTTTGTAGACTTTGTATTACTGTCATATCTACATCAACTCCAATATCTCTAGATCTAACTCTGACCCCTTAGACATGCTCCACACCCATTGGATCCAACTTGTTATGGTTTCCACTGACTTCCAGTCATAGAATGATGATAAAGATACCTTGGTATTGGATGCTCTACTAGAGCAAGCCTTTATGGGGATAGAGGCCAATGTGGATACATTTTTCCATTCTCCTCTCTCTTATTTTGATGGGCACTGGTATGACTTACAGTCTACAGCCTGTAGACCAGCATTGGACAGAGACTACCTATGATACTCCACCAATAGCCTCTCTTTCGACTTCTAACAGGAACTGCTATTTCTCATATTATATGGATTATCTGAGACTTCTCTTCTATTCCTGTCAGCAGTTGCATTTTATCTGATTTCCATTTATATCTAATACAGTCCTGCTTCTCCTTTTGGACATAGAACTCCTATTCTCCTATTTATATAGTCATTCTGGAATTAAGATACAAAATCAAAATCTCAGAATCATTGGAAAACTATACCATCAAATAGAGCTGGTTTCTACAATCCTTTTGAGCTCCTAATCATAAAAATCAGTAGTCAGGTTGTGGAGAAATAAATCAAACAAGGTCATCTAGAGGGTGATTGGAATATTGACATAAAGATGACTTTCCTGGGACTTGTGGACATCTCCAATAGATGTAGAGGGTTCTAAAACCCTCAGGAAAAATGGTGGTATGGTTCTAGGACATTGTTCTGGGATGTTGTGGGATGATTACTGATAGTAGAAGAAGGAGAAAGTTGTGCCATTCACTCAGCTATTGGGCTCCAAGAATGTTACCATCATGTTCAGATGGTTAAATATGTGTGGGGACAGGTGCATTCTTATTTTTAGCTAGCGTTCCTGAGGCTATAAAAATCGATCTTTGCTAGGGGGTAGGAGGTGAGGTAAACTCAAAGTGTGAGATACATATGATCCCAAAGTTGTTCCACAATGTTGTAGTATTATATTGAAGGTGATACAAGGTTGGCAATGATGTGAAGCACCTCTTAAGAGATCATATGAAAGTTTCAAAGCTAGAGAGGGGTGAGTTGTGCCATTCACTCAGCTGATTTTATTGGGCTTCCAAACTATTACCATCATGTTCAGAGGGTTCAATATGGATGGGGACAAGTGCATCTTTATTTTTAGCTAGTGTTCCTGAGGCTACAAAAATTGATCTTTGCTAGGGGGGTAGGAGGTGAGGTAAACTAAAAGTGTGGGATATGATCCCAGAGTTGTCCCATAGTGTTGTAGTATCATATGGAAGGTGGTACATGGTTGGGGATGATGTGAAACACCTCTTAAGAGATCATATGAAAGTTTCAAGACTAAAGAGGGGAGAGTTGTGCCATTTGCTCAGTTGATTTTATTGGGCTTCCAAAGTATTATGATAATGTTCAGATGGTTCAATATGGGTGGAGGGTAGGAGGTCAGGTATATCTAAAGTGTGAAATATGATACCAAAGTGGACCTACATTGATGTAGAATCATGTGAGAGATGTTATGCACTTGGGAATTGATGATATATAAGAATATCAATGTTAAAGGTGGAGAGAGTTGTGCCATTGGATGAGCTGATTTTATTGGACTTGGAATCTGTTACCACCATGTTCAGAGGGTTGAATATGGGTGGAGACAGGTGCATCCTCATTTTTAGCTAGCATTCTAAGGCTAGAAAATGAGTCTTTGGAAGGGGGGTAAGAGGCAAGGTAGTACAACAATGGGTCCTAGGGAAATAGGGTTGCAACTGGGAGAATACTGTAACTCTTGCTTCCAATTCTTGCAGGGAATGTCAGTCCTTCATTGCTCAGGCTGTTGCCAAAGAGAACATAGAAGAGGAATGAAAGCTACTAGAAGATGAAGATGATGGTGATGGTGAAAATGAAGATGAGGAGTAGGTGGACCTTCACATCAATGGATGACACAAAGCAAACACCTTAGCCACCTTCCCCAGGACTTCAAGACCACTCTTCTTAGAGCCTTATGGTGTGGCCCAATTCATTCCACATAACCATCACTATGATGCCTATGATGATGGTCCCACCTTGGAGATTCTTCAGCAGCCAGAGGTATATCTTATTCCAACCCATCCATTCAATCACATGGTGTAAGCTCCTGCTTGGATCATGTGGCGAGATCATGGCTACTGTATCCTCACTGAATCATTTCAAATGTTCTACCTTGATCCACCAATCTGCATCATGGACCATGTCATGCAGGTCAGAAACATACCTCAACATCATGATCAGTCAACTGATGATCATGTATGTTTCCTGTCATACTTTAAGATCAGCTCACACCAAGTGAAACGAGACGGAAACGTCGAAGGTTGAACCTCAAACCTCAAAGGCGAAGTCTTCCCTGTCGACGGGGTATCGGCAAGTTGTTACGAAACCATACTTTTTCCTTGAACTATGACGCTCTACTTATTATCTTCACTCTTCACTTTTTATAGACACTTTGAACCATTCGCTACAGGACGCCCTCGAAGGCTCCTGCCAACATGTATTTCGAACCACGTGACTTCACGTGACCTATTGGTATGCTCCTGCCACAGTATAATTTCATTCATCACGTGATCTGTGGCACGTGTTCACTTAGCGGCACTTGCTGATTCCTGACAGACGGGACTTTCCATGGCGGTATATAAATTCCTTTCAGACCACGTGATCTGCCACACGTGAGTCGAGCTTTGGCCTACTTAGGTCAGCCAGACATCGGACCAGAGATTTCATTCTAGACTTTGGGGCTTATCTTTGACCGTTACCCCGCGGATACTTTCAGACTTCTTTCCTCTTATCTTTTCCATTGACTCAGCAGGATTACGAGTATTCCCAATCATGATCGTATCGGAAGACACATGCCATGGAGAGCTGTGTAGTTTTCCCCTCTTATCTTTCTATTACTCATCGGACATGACTCAGGATACGTTCCCATCGGAACATGATGCAGACTCTTACTATAGATGGTATTCGCACAGCTTGGTCTGTGCACGGACTCTTAGTGTATAAATATGGTAGAGGATTCGACTGGTAACCCCAGTCTTATCCATTTGATCATAGGTATACCAAGGCCTTTGATTTTAGGATTACTCCCCTATATGGGTACTTGGTTCTCCCTCATACTCTCAATCCACCTTTTGTTTTCGTTCTCTCTCAATCCTGATAGAATCAGAAGTCGATTCCCCTATCGTCAAAGGGAAGTTCTTGCCACAAGGACTTTAGAAGATTACCATAATCAGTACGTAGCCCAACTTTAGGGTTACGATTCAACCTTCGTCTTTCAGTCTTGTTTCACAAGTCCTGTGACACGAAGTCAACAGGGGGAACCTTGACGCAAAGTCAAAGGTCTTGGAGGACTCGCAGTCTCTCCGCAGTCAACGATGATAAAGAAAAAGAGCGCCGTTTATCCTCCGGCTACGAGTGTGAATGAGTAAAAGAGTGTACCCAGTAGTCCCTCAGAAAATCCTAAGGGGTCTTGCCTAGAAGAAAATATCCTGGGCAAATAAATTCCAAATAGCAAAGACTGGGGAACCAGTCTACATGAGTACTCTACTTAAATATGTCTGGCAAGTGTGCACAGACCAACTGTTCGTAAGGGGAAAATACTAAATATGGAGAATCGTACCATCAGCCATATCATCGGACCGGTATCCTATCTGTGAGGGTCATCCACCATTCGCTGGATGGGGATCATAGAGAAGAGAAGAAAGAAAACGTGTCCATGGAGATAGTAAGATCTCCAAATCTCGTGAGAATGTCAATAAGTCCAAAAAGGGTTATTCCCAAGGAGAAGGCCGCCGGGAATAAGTCTGAAGGTCTCGACCGACGGCCAATTGGCAAGTGCCACGAAGGGGTCATGTGCTCCAGATCACGTGACAAATGAAGTTACTGTATACTGGAGTAGGAGCATACCAGAAGATAAACGTCAGGTGACATTTAGTCACGTGGCTTACGAAGTACATGTAGACGGCTTTCTTCAGTCGGATTGCCGCAAGAAAGGAATTTCTAAGTAAAAGTTTTTAAAGTGTTAGTAAAGTAAAGCGTCTTTCAGGAATGAAATATAAGGTTTTATAACACCAAGAATTGTCTTGCAGACAATCACCATGTGATACGAAGTAGCACTTAAACCAAACAAAACACTAGCTTCGTGGACTGAAAGTCTCAACGAAGATGTTCTGACGCATAGTCTAGAACAGTGGTCAATGCGAAGTCTGACCGGATGAAGGTATCAAGAAAAAAAAGGTAGAGAATAACATACAATGGAGAGAGGATTGGTGATGAAGTGATAATCCCAGTGAGGCGAAGGAGTAACCCTTAAATCCTACCCTGGGAAGTAGAATCAAGTAGATTAGACTGGGGATTCCAGTCGCAAGTATGCTACTTTATATACAGGAGGGGATCGTGCACAGACCATGCTGTGCGTATGCTATCGTCCAATGAGAAAAAGAGAAGGAAGTCATGCAATACGAGGATTGCATATCTTTAGTCAAAGCGTCTGAGTCAATGAGAAAGGGAAGATAGGAAAGTGCCGGGCCAATGGCAAAAGAAGAGCAGAAGATAACTAATCGGCCAATCGGCAAATGCTGTGAGTGGTCACGTGTGTCAGATCATGTGATGAATGAAATTATACTGACATAGGAGTGTACCAAAACAAGAGAGTCATGTGATCGTGTGAATGAGTCACATGACGAGAATTACATGTTGGTGCTCACCTTCGAGGGCTGAGCATAGCGAATGGGTTCGTTAAGTAAAAGTTCGATAAAAGAATGATGAAATCATAACACCATGAGTGCAATGGAGATGTTGCACTATGCTGGAGAGTCTCCTGTTATCAGTCAAGCATGCACTTGTGGTCATGATATGTTTGTCTGAGGTCATCTTCCAATCTTTGGTGAGAAAGAGAAATATATTCAAGTCAACTTGGAGCAAGATGGGATTGACATTCCCATCCATGAGATTGATATCTCAATTGAAATAGATAGCATCAAGAGTAGCATCAGAGTATATCTCATGCCCATCTATGATAGGAAGCCTGGCATCCCCAAGCACAACCATGTCTATGTTGATCTCCTCATCCCACACTCAGAGGTGGATCAGAATGCCTCAGGGATTAGTACCAAATAGATCACCCAGAAGTTTCCCTTGAATGCTATCCCTCATACTATCATTGGAAAGCTCTCCTCCTCCACTGGCCATGCTCTTAATGTCTATATCTTCTTTCCTAGAATGATTCATCGTACCCCTTTTACATGAAGGTGTATGAACATGATGCCCAAAGAAGTATTGGACCCATTCTGGGTCCTGGGAGGACATTCTTCTTCCTGCTGTCAGTGAGCAAGTTGGTCATGGCTGGACTCCTTATGTGTCTGGAACTCTAGAGGAAGGACAATATAAACTGAAGGGCTCCCCAGGCAGAGGGAGGACATATCCACACCATTTCATTTCCGCTTATGCTTCTCTTCCATTCTGCCACATACCTCATGCTTGACACATGTACTACAGGCTGTGGTATTCTTTCATTTTCCATCATGTTCTAGCCAATGGCAGAACAAGCTCTTATCTTCTTATCTATCATACCATAGTCACATGACCATAATGTGTACAGTATATAAACCCATGAATAGAGACCAAGGAACTCTAACAAAGTTCACTTGGAGTTTATGCTTCATTCTGAGTGATCATTCCCTACACCTCACATCTTACACTTTAACAAGCTCAGCTTTTGAGGCTTGTTTCACCTCCCTTCCTGCCCCCCACATACAACCCATCATCAGGGCCCTCCTCATCAGTCTCTCACCTATGGAATGACGGTGTTACGAATCCGTAACTTTTCTCTGAACAATGACGCTTTACTTATTCTTTCTTCCATTACTTTGAACAGACATTCACCTACTCGCTACAGAGCGTCCTTGAAGACCTCTGCCAACATGTATTTCGAACCACGTGACTTCACGTGACCTATTGGTACGCTCCTGCCACAGTATAATTTCCTTCATCACGTGATCTGTGGCACGTAATCACTTAGCGGCACTTGCCGATTCCTGACAGACGGGACTTTCCATGGCGGTATACAAATTCCTTTCAGACCACGTGATCCGCCACACATGAGTCGGACTTCGGCCTACTTAGGTCAGCCGGACACCGGACCGGAGATTTCGTTCTAGACTTTGGGGCTTATCTTTGACCGTCAACCCCGCGGATACTTTCGGACTTCATTCTTCTTATCTTTCTCTTTGACTCAGCAGGATTACGAGTATTCCCGATCGTGATCGTATCGGAAGGCACATGCCACAGAGAGCGGTGCAGTTTTCCCTTCTTATCTGTTTCCTTACTCATAGACGATGACTCACAATACGCTCCCATCGGGGCATGGACACTTTACTTACTCGATCAGGATATGCACTGCTTGGTCCGTGCACGAACTCTCGTACTATATAAGTAGTAGAGGATTCGACTGGAAACCCCAGTCTTATCCATTTGGCCATAGTTTCCAAGGACTTTGGTTTTAGGTTTACTCCCCGCTTGTCGGGTACTTGGACTATCTCCTTTACCTCTTTTAATCTATCTCGCTTTACCACTCCTCCTTCTACGAACGTGAACTCAGAAAAGACGATTCCCCTATCGACAAAGGGAAGTTCTTGCCACAAGGACTCACAAGATCAATCCGATACAACTCTAGCCCTAGGGTTAGGGTTACGATTCAACCTTCGACTTTCAATCTCGTTTCAGACGGGACTATCTTCCTTCTGATCTCCTCCCTGAGAACCACCCTGTCAGGAGAACCATCCATCTTGTCACCCCCGCTCCCCTTCATCCAATCCAACTTAATGTCCTGGACACCCTTGCCCACTCCTCTCTTGGCACCACTCCTCCCCCATATTCTCCCAACTGCCAACCTGTTCTCCTTGGACCAGCGCCTCCCTCCTCTACAAACCCTATGGGACCAACTGGACCCAGACCATGTCTTCTCTCACCCCCTCTGGAGTTCACCTGCCTCATCCAAGAGCTTATCAGAGCTGACCCCTTTAGCGCTTCCTCCTCCACTCTCTCTGAGGACCTGCTCCCCATCCCCCTTCCCCAGCACCGATGAATTCCTTGACACCATACTTGCTTCTCTTGTGGAAGCCCTGGCCATCTCCAATCTAGATGCACCCACTATCAATGTCCCCTCTGTGGACTCCTTTGACCAGGCCACACCCTCTCCTCCTGCCCTGGTCGACCTCATCCCTCCATCCACCCAGGAAGAACTCTTTCTGATGATGATGATGGACCCCCTGACTTTTGATGATTCAGCGAATCATCTTATAGATGTGGAGGCTAATGTTACGGTTTCCAATGACTTTCAGTCATGGGACAACAACTCAGACTCTCTAGTATGGGACGCATTACTGGAGCAGGCTTACACTGGCATAGAGGCCAATGTGGATATGTTTTTCTTTTCCCCTTTGTCTCCTTTCGATTGGCATTGGCATGATCTAACGACTCCAACTCCTAGGATCCATTCCTACCCAGAGTTGTTCATAAGCACTGTAGACTTCTTTCAGAACTTCTAATGGGAACTGCCAATTCCCACGTTATATGGATTAACCAGGAACTTCCATTCCTCCTCTCCTGGCAGTCCCCTTTTGTCTCATTTCATTTTATATCTTGCAGAGTCCTGCATTTCCTTTTATATCTCACAGAGTTCCACTTTCCTCTTTCAGACACAGAACTCCTTCCTCTCCCATTTTATGCACTGGCATGACTTAGAGTCAACCACCTATCAACCTATTCATTGGGATGATCCCCTTAATGATGCCCATGATGAACTATCTCTCAATTTCTAATGGGACCCACCAACTCCCATGTTATATGGATTAACCAGGAACTTCCATTTCTTTTGTCCCAGCAGTCCCCTTTCATCTCCTTCCTCTTTTATCTCATGGGACTCTACATTCTTATTTAGACATTCAGACTTCTCATGTGTGGGGCTCCATCTTTCTTGATATATTCAACATGACACAATGCATCTTCATTGATTCCTTTTTATATCCTACATGACACAACATGTCTTGCATGCACCTAGTCATATTCCTTTCTTGGTCTTCCTCTTTTAGATATCCCCTCAGTATATAAGATAGGCACTGTACTTAGCTAGCTCTTCAGCTAATTCTACACACTTCTGCCTGCAAAGACTTTGCTCCTTGCAAGAGACCTTTGCCTCATCAGCACAGTGCCCACTCTTCAAGCCTTGGATATACTTGGGTGTTTACCCTAAATGGTCTTAGGCATTCTCTGCTCCAGGACACACACAGGAATCCTCAAATACAGGGATTAGTGAGTAAGGTCTTTGTTCCACACACGCATAACAAAAGAATTAGCTCTTCCCTTGGTCCCTACTGCTAACACATGGGACTTGACCCATCCACAATGAGACACATACTAGCACCAGAAGACTCATCCAGTGAAGAAGAAACTGCAACCTCCTCTTATGCCAACCCCTACCAGTCAGCCCTACCCTCCAGAGTCACTACCTCTCACTTGTCCTCTCAGCTCCTGAGAAGATGCATCAGAGGATCCTCTCAAGTTCCTTCCCCTGACCCCAGAAGACCACCATTACCTTCTGCCTTCCCTTCAGTTGCACCCACTCCTCTCTCCCAAACTCCCCTCCTCTCCTCTTTATCACTCAGCACCCCTATCCAGTCTTCTCTAGGAACTCCCCCTCCCCCCTCTCCTCCATCACCTTCTCCCTCCCCATTACCACCACCTTCCCCACCCCCAGCTACAGGCAGTGCACCAATAAGTTCAAACAAAGAAATGAAAGCAGCTTGTCCAGATTACTTCTCCAGCAAGTCAGAAGACACATCAAGATGGTTGATGGCCATGAAGGCCTACTTCATAATCAACAAGAACAGGTATGACCACCAGAAGACAGTCATTACTCTCCTCAACAGAATAAATACTGGGTGTGGAGCCACCTTCTCTGAGGTGTGGCTCAAGACTATCCTTGACACCCCAAACCTGGACTACATGAACATCTTAGATCAGGTCAAAAAAGACTTCAAGACTGTCTTTATTCCTCCCAGACTCCAGGATATCACTAGGATGACCCTCCACTCCATGCAAATGGAAGGGAAATGTTATAAACGCTATTTTCCTACCGACAGACATCCACTCTTTTTCGGACTTGAAGTCCAACTATGTTGTCCCTTTCTCTAGCACACTCTTCAATCCAGAACAACCACTGTTCTAGGACAAGGTATGTGCCTCATGTCAAGGCTGTCCAAAGGGCAAGACCCAATTGGCTGCCACAATCATGCTTCTTATTTTAATCTCTGGCATGATTTGAGAATCTGCCACACTTCATTTCATTTCCGCTTATGCTTCTCTTCCATTCTGCCACATACCTCATGCTCGACACATATACTATAGGCTGTGGTATTCTTTCATATTCCATGATGTTCCAGCCAATGGCAGAACTCTCTCTTATCTTCTTATCTACAGTACCGTAGTCACATGACCATACAGTCTGTAGTATATAAACCCATGAATACAGACCAAGGAACTCTAACAAAGTTCACTTGGAGTTTTCGCCTTCAATCTGAGTGACATTCCCCTTCGCCTTACATCTTACACTTTAACAAGCTCAGCTTTTGAGGCTTGTTTCAGGAAACCTGTCAATGGGGACTTTGATGCATTTAGAGCACCTTTACCATGGAAGCATTGAGAAGCAGAATGAAGGAGCAGAATGTCCTCAAGAATTTACTCAAGTGGGCAGTTTCCTGGAAACTTGCCACTATGATAATGGCCTTAGAGAAGGAACCAGACACCACTGACAAGTGGCTGGAGAAAGCCTCCAACTTCTATCACATGGTAATCAGAACTAATTTGCTTGGGAAGGATGGGACCTCCTACCTTCCCTCCATCACCAACCCCACCAACTCTAGGGCCAGGGACCCCATGGCCATGGACATCAACTTTGTTCAGCTTTCCCTGACAGAAAGGTCTGACCACATCCAAAACAAGAAATGCTTTGTCTGTCACAAGCAAGGATGCTGGTCCAGAAATCACTGAAACTGCACTTCCCAGAATAGGAAGTCCCCACAGAAACAGCAAATCCAAACCATGGATTCTCCAGGAATCGATCCCATCTCTGTCTACACAAAAGGCAGAGGGATTAAGGCTGAAGAAGCAATTAGGATGTTGGAGCTATGCTCTGACCACCCAGAAGAAGAAGAACCCAAGGAAGAAGAAGTCAACCAAGGCCAGAATTTTCACTAAGGGGAAGTAGAACAGCATCTGCTCCCCCCAATTTTACTCCTATACAAATAGCTCCCATCTTTGTATCCTCCCCAGCCTCTAGAGCAATATATATTCCCATATTGCTTTATGCTGGCAGGACAGGAGAAATCATTGACACCACCACTCTCATCAATTCTGGTGCCACCAGATCTTTCATTGACTGAGACTTCACTATATGGAACCAGATCCCTCTTATCTGGCTAGGACAACCCATCACTGCCTCAAATGTTGATGGATCTAAGAACAAAGCAGGAGAAATATGATATGAGATCAGGATAACCTTGAGATATGCTGACACAGAACACCCACAGGAACTAATGGTCATCAATTGTGGCAAACAAAATGTAATACTTGGAATGTCATGGTTAGTCAAAGTCAACCCAAGCATTGACTGGACCACTAGGACCATTGAATTCCCAGATGAACCACAAACCTCAAGACATGATGACCCACTACGTGAGGCACAGACTTACTTTATTAGGTTTGTCAACAAGAACCATGAGGAACATATTGAGATCTATAATATTTTGTCATTCAGACTTAATCATTCATATATCATAGATTCAGATTGATCTAGATTAAACCCTAGATTGATACTAGTTCTTGAAACAACCAAACCTATACAGATTGAGGCTATTCAAGCAGAAGGACAATAAGGGTGAGTTCAAGCGACTAGAGAGGCTTGGGGAATCTCCAGAAGGACAAGACTGGGTCCTTCTGTGAGCTGGGGGCATCCCTTATATACTATTCTACTGTTTGTACATGTATATGGTAGATCTAGAGATATGCTATGCTATAGATAAGAGCTAATAGTGCTATTGGTGGAGTGTGAGTCATCCTGAGTCATAGATAAGCATAGCCTTAGGGTAAAGGGTATGTGAGTACAGGGTGTATGGCCATGAGGCAGAAGTGAGTCATAGTGAGTCAAAGCAAGTCATGAGGGTAACGTGAGGCATGTCAAGATGAAACAGGGTGAAGTGTAATGAGGTAGTGAGGGAATGAGGCAAACATGTGTAGAGATGTGATGGCAGTTGGGTCTAGACTGGGTTAATGGTTTGATGGTCTGGGCTGTGTCCAGATCTAGAGGTGTGGTCGCAGGTGTAGGGGAGATAGGGGCTAATTATGCGAACAGAAGTGTTAGGCTTGTAGAGGGTTCAAATGATCAGGGAAAAACATGGAAAAATAAGGGAAAAATAGAGGGGATATATAGTGATTGTAACAGTTCTAGAGCAATCTAGAACTGAGGTGAGTCACTATCATGTTATTCATTTCAGATGATAGTGATACAAGAGTCCTTTATTCTATTGGACAATAAGGATACATATTATTCATACAATACAAAACCCACATATCTTTAGTCATTTCTTATGACTCATCCTTATCTCTTATTGTTCTTATCTTTTCATTCTTATTGGTAGATAAGAACCTCACAACTGTATATACATAAGAAGGGGGCTCAGATAACTTTCCCCTTAGCTAGAATTCCATCTTCGAATCATTGCTCCCCCACAAGTTCTTACTTCAAACTCCTTGATCAACAACTAGTGAGCCATTTTCCTCACTGTCATCCATAACTCTGCCCTAGTTTGGATCTGGGTGATTGTCCCCTCTTCTGACTAGATCTCATATCCTCAGTATGAGAGATTAGAGAGAGAACCTATCCTCTCTTTAGGTTATGAGCCTCAGCTGATTGCCAGCCTTGACATCTTTATACTTTGCACATTACTCCCTGTCATGCCACTGATCTATGCCAATCATGGAGTCATACTGTACAAAGTTTACTGGTTTACTCACCTTATCTCAATGATGGACATCTCCTGTGCCATCTTGTTCATGGCAATCCTTTTGGTCATCTCACATTGTTCTTTGCCTATCATGTCAAAACATACATCTGGATACTGAATATTTCTCTTACCAGAGTACCAATCAACCAGGTAGACAATGTTCCTCCTGCTCCTGCAGAGAACCAACATCCTCTTCAAACACCTCATCATACTCAATGTGGATCATCTTTGCATTCATGTCTATATTGTCCACACCTACATTCCTCTAGAAATTCAACTCCTCCATCATCATCTGACCCAATGATCCCTTGTTATATCTGTGGTCATCCCTGTTTCGAACAGGAGATTTGTTTTGGTAATCATCCTGATTCTTGTTGGGAACACCACCATGTTATTCAGGAGGGGACTCATTTTCTTAACAATTGGAGAGACTTTGGTCTTGATGAATATCCTATAGCTTCTAGCAATCAAGGCTGTGAATTGGTTTGACCAACAGATCATCAGAACTTTGATTGAATTAGGCAAGATCATCACCTTCCTTTACATCGTCAGTTAGCCACTGCTGCCACTGCTGCCAATTCCTCTCCTTCTCCCCCACCTTACCAAAGACATCCACCAAACCATGACCACATACACTCCAACCATATTCTCCACCCCATCAAACCTATCTTGCAACCAGCCAACCCTCAGTCTGTCAGATCAACAGATGTTGAACTGACAGAGAATCCTCATTCAATTGGTGAAGAGGAACAAGAACCTATCTCTCCTGGCACTCTCTTATGACTCATTGGAGAGCATGTTGCCCTGGAGACAACAGACATATGAGTTGTTGATAATAGGGATAGAAGTTCAACAGTCTTTCATCCAGGACCATATGGGCTTGACAGAAGCCCTGGGTGATCACATCACCTTCTTTCTGACACCTCACCCTCTAGGAGATGAGATACAGGTACTCCTGGGAGATCAGGATGAAGTCCTGATGTACTTTTTTGGATTGGATTGTGCTCCCTACTAGGATGTAGATTTTCCCCCAGCAGACTGGATCACTCAGCCCTTCAAGCTGCAAATGGCCAAGACCTCTACCCTAGATGCATGCATCCTTCCTTGTTTGTCATACTTTCCCTCCAAATCTCTTTATTCTATTTATACAGGTGCTGGATGGGTGCGACCATCCAAGACTTATGATTCTACTCCACCTGTTCTAACTCACCATTACAGATTTGAGATCTACTGGTGAGATATGTTCCCAGTATTTCTTTTTCCACAGGCTGTTGATGACTATAGGATGGGAGGAGATTTTGGAAGACAAGTGTTCTGTGAATCTATTGAATATCCAAATATCCACATCAATTCACTTTCTTGGCACAATGCTCACTGATTCCATAATACCCCTGCACCTTCCCTTTCACACTGGTCATTCCTGACCTCTTGCTTCCTACATTTCAGAGGTTCAAACCTCTTCTTCCTCAAACTGCACCAATGTTATCCAACAAGGACCACCCAAGCAGCAATGGAAGAAACAGAAACATTCTTCAGGTCCTGTTGAGGGATCTTCTCCTCAAAAACAGAAGAATCCTACCAAAAATAACAAGAAACAATGGTATGAGAAAAGAAAAGACAAGAAAAAGCAAGATAAAGGAAAAGGCAAAGCCACTGAGATGATCATTGATTCAGTCATCTTGGGTCCTTCCTATCAGCAAATCAAAGAGGATGCTTTTTATGGACATATCAAAACTGACTTCAATACCACTCTTCTTAAATGGATGAGTGAGGAAGCATCTGAGATCCATTTAGGATCTGAAGTCCACTTTGAAGCAGATATTGCTGAACATGGATGGGATGGCCCAGCTGATCAAGACATGATGGACATATCTCCAGATGTCCAGCCCTTTCAATACTGTAGGAACTCTCTCTCCATCTGAGAGTTTTCCTGCAAGACACACCAGAGATGGGAAGAAGACTGGAAAGAAGAGGCAAAAAGGAACCACCTTCACTGTAGGAGGATTGGTAATGGATCAAGCTCTTCCAAGACTTCCTATCTCTGAGCTTCTGCTTCCACAAAAAGCGAGATTGTTATATGATTCATATGAACCCATTTGTTACAAACACTATTTTTGACCCTCCAATGATATCAGAACTTCTTTCTTCTTCTCCTAAACAATATGTTACTCCACTCTCTAGTGCACTCTTCAATGAAGAACAACAACTGTTCTAGGCTCAATGCACCTCATGCTACCTCATGACAAGGCTGTCCAAAGGATGAGATCCAATTGACTGCCACATTCATGCTTCTCATTTTAATTACTGTTTGCTTCTATGCTTCTTTTCATTTCCACTTATGCTTCTCTTCCATTTCAGAAGCATGCCTCATGGTTACCACAAGTTCCAAGGCAGTGTTCTTCTTTGATATTCTTTCATGTTCTATGACATTCTAACCAATGGCAGAATACTCTCTTATCGATTCCAGCCAATGGCAGAACTTTCTCTTATCGATTCCAGCCAATGGCAGAACTTTCTCTTATCTACTTATCACTATGCACAAATATGTGCATACAATACCTTGTACTATATAAACCCTAATGCCAGAGTCAAGGAACTCTAACAAAGTTCACTTGGAGTTTTTGCCTTCATATGTACCTGAGTGATACTTCCCTTCACAACCCTCTACTCTTTGCTTTAACAAGCTCAGTGTTTTAGGCTTGTTTCATTTGAACTTTGTTGCTTCAACTACTGCCAGAGCTCTGTCTATTATGGTTTCCAATGACTTTCAGTCATGGGACGACAATCAAGACTCTCTAGTATGGGACACATTACTGGAGCAAGCTTACACTGACATAGAGGCCAATATGGATACGTTTTTCTTTTCTCCTCTGTCCTCTTTCGATTGGCAATGGCATGACTTAATGACTCCAACTCCTAGGATCTTCTCCTACCCAGAGTTGTTCATAAGCGCCACAGACTTCTTTCAGAACTTCTAACAGGAACCACCAAGTCCCATGTTATATGGATTAACCAGGAACTTCTGTTCCTTCTCTCCCAGCAGTCCCCTTTTATCCATTTCCTTATTTCAACTCATGGAGTTCTGCTTTCCTCTTTCAGACTCAGAACTCCTTTCTTTCTCTTTTATCTTGTATGTTCCACTTCCTCCTTTCAGACATGGAGTCATCAGGAAAATGGTGAAGAAAAGATATAGCATTATATTGGCATGATAGGAAAGATAATCTATTATAATTCCTTGTCACTGATTATCAACCCCCCTTTCATGAATATAATCAATTATCCTCTCTTCACCAGTTTCCTGATGGGCCAAACTCCTTTTCTCCCAATGTGATGAGATGCATCTTCATTGATTCCCTTTTATACTATATGTAATGCAATGCATCACCTTCCCCTTTGGGACACCCTCTGTACTATATAAACTGCACAATGTATTAGCTAGTTCCCCAGCTAATTCTATGCACTTCTGCCTACAAGAGTTCACTCCTCTGAGAGTCCTCACCTAACATGCTAAGGATCCTCCTCTCTGAGTCTCTTTGCTGAATGTTGCCTTTATCCTAGCAGATCTTAGGCATTATCTTTCAAGGGTTATAGTCAAGTGAGTTCTTGTTCCACACACATGTAACAAAAGAATTAGCTACTCCCTTCATCCCTGCCACTGTAGCATGGGACAGACCATCCTACCACCACGAGATGATTCTCTGCTCAAGAGGACCCGCCCTCCAGTGAAGAAGAGGTTACAGTTACTGCTCCCTACATCAACCCCTACCAATCCGCCCTACCATCAAGAGTCCCCACCCCTAGGTCCTCCCTGTCAACCACTGGAAGACAAGTCCCTGGCTCTTTGCAGTCACTGTCTCTAGACCCCCAATGACCTCCATTACCCTCTGCATACCACTCTGTCCCTCTGTCTCCCCTATCCCTCTTTCTCCACTCAACTTCACCCCTCTCCCATCGACCCCACAGACTCTGTTATGAAACCATACTTTTTCCCTTTACAATGACGCTCTACTTATTTCATTCCCTTTACTTTGAACAGACATTTAACCAATTCGCTATGAAGCGTCCTTGAAGACCTTTGCCAACATGTATTTCGAACCACTTGACTTCACATGACTTACTGGTACGCTCCTATCCCAGTATAATTTCCTTTGTCACGTGATCTGGGACACGTGACCACTCAGCGGCACTTGCCGATTCCTGACAGATGGGACTTTCCATGGCGGTATACAAATTCCTTTCAGTCCACATGATCCACCACACATGAGACGACCTTCAGCCTACTTAGGTCAGCCGGACATCAGACCGGAGATTCTGTTCTAGACTTTGGGGCTTATCTTTGACTGTTAACCCCGCAGATACTTTCGAACTTCTTTTTTCTTATCTTTTCTTTTGACTCAGCAGGATTACAAGTATTCCTGATCGTGATCGTATTGGAAGACACATGCCACGGAGAGCTGTGTACGTTTCCCACTTTATCTCTCTCTTATTCGTCAGACATGACTCAGGATACGCTCCCATCAGAGTATGACGTGTACGATTACCTTACTTAGTATTCGCACAGCTTGGTCTGTGCACGGACACTTGTACTATAAATTAGATAGAGGATTCGACTGGTAACCCCAGTCTTATCCATTTGGCCCTAGTTTCCAAGGACTTTGGCTTTAGGTTTACTCCCCGCTTTGCAGGCACTTGGATTACCCTTTTCTACATACTCTCTATCAATCTATTTCTTTTCCTCGCTTTCTACTCGTTTGAACTCAGAAGACGATTCCCCTATCGATAAAGGGAAGTTCTTGCCTCAAGGACTTAAGAAGATTTATGACTACAACTGTAACCCAACTCTAGGGTTAGGATTCAACCTTCGATTATCCATCTCGTTTCAGACTCCCTCCCATGCTTCTACTAGGACCCACTCTCCTTCCCTGTACAGAACCCCTTCACCTGCCCCCAGTAACACCTCTATGGCTGATGAACTAAAGGCTGCTTGCCCAGACTACTTCTGTTACAGATTTCAAAGATACTTGGGAATGGGACATCAAAATCATCTGGAGACAACTCTCTGGTGAAGACGATATGGACATGGATACATTTTTCCTCCCTACTCATTCTTATGATCGCTATTGGTTTGACCTTTCTTCCACGGCATATAGAGACCTCACTTGGGAGATCATTGATAGTGGTCAATACGACCCTCTATTCTATGACTTCTAGGTTATCATTCAGACTTTGCACGAGAACACCGCCGTTTCCCACATTTACGGATGCCCCCGGACTTCTGACTCGCTTCTACCAGGAAGTCCCATTTATCTTCTTTCCTTTTATACTTAGCAGAACTCCGCTTCTTCTTTTGGACATGGGACTCCGATTCCTTTCTTGGACACGGGACTCCGCATTTCCTTTTACGCATACGTTTCCTTTTACGCGTCGTTTGTTGATTTCCTTTTATGATACACGCGACACGACACGTCTTGTTGATTTCCTTTTACGCATCGTCCCTTTATGGTAACCCCCATAGTATATAAAGGGCCAACTTGTAGTAGTTAGCTCCCCAGCTAATTCTATGCATTTCTGCCTGCAAAGTCTTCGCTCCTGAAGAAGGTTGCTCGATCACTCTAGCGCTAAGCCCTTCCAGTCTTTGGTCTCTCTATTGACGCCTTCTCTCTCGCGAGCGACAGGCAATACTCTGCTCCTAGTCGTTGATGACACTACGAGTACGAAAGGATCTCGAGTGAAGTCTTTGTTCCGCATGTGCACAACAACTTCTCTGGCAAGGGCAAGGATGTGTCTAGATGGCTGCTAGCCATGAAGGCATACTTTGCCATCAACTCTATGAAGTATAGTGACCAGAAATGTGTCATTACCCTCCTCAACAGAATGAACATTGGATGTGGGGCTGCCTTCTCTAAAGGCTGGCTTCAGAAGCTACTTGACTCACCACCTACCGACTGGACCAGAACCTTCAAGGACATTGAAAAGGACTTCACCATGGTTTTTGTTCCTCCCAACCTCAAGGACACTGCTTGCATGGCACTCCATAACATGTGAATGGATGGAAAACCTTTCTATGGAGACTTCAATGCCTTCTGCAGCGCCTTCCAAATGGAAGCATTGAGGAGTAGGCTTACTGACAAGTCGGTACTCAAGGATTTGCTCAAACAAGCCATGTCTGTTATGGGGTAACGCTCAAACTAAACCAACAATAACTTCGTGGACAGAAAGTCTCAACGAAGGTATCTGTTATGGATTTCGAAGATACCTGGGAAGGTGATGTCGAAATCATCTGGAGACAGCTCTCTGGTGATGAGCCCACGGACATGGATACATTTTTCTTTCCAACTCATTCTTATGATCGCTATTGGTTTGATCTTTCTTCCACGGCGTATAGAGACCTCACTTGGGAGATCATCGACAGTGGTCAATACGACCCTCTGTACCATGACTTCTAGGTTATCTTCAGACTTCGCACAGGAACACCGCCGTTTCCCACGTTTACGGATGCTCCCGGACTTCTGACTCACTTCTACCGGGAAGTCCCTTTTATCTCTTTCCTCTTTTACTTAGCGGCTCTCCGCTTTCTTTTCTTGGACACGGGACTCCGCTTTCCTTTATTGGACACGGGACTCCGCATTTCCTTTTATGCGTACGTTTCCTTTTACGCGTCCTTTGTTGATTCCCTTTTACGATACATGCGATGCGATGCGTCTTGTTGATTTCCTTTCTGGACTATTTTCCTTTATTTGTACTTCATAGTATAAATACCCACCGCTGTAGTAGAATAGCTCTTCAGCTAATTCTACGCACTTCTGCCTGCAAAGTCTTCGCTCCTGAAGAAGGTCACTCGACTTGCTCCTGCGCTAAGCCCTTCCAGTCTCTCTATCGTTTATTGACGCCTTCTCTCTTACGAGCGACAGGCAATACTCTGCTCCTAGTCGTCGACGACACTATGAGTATGAAAGGATCTCGAGTGAAGTCTTTGTTCTGCACCCGCATAACAGTATCCTGACGCATAGTCTAGGATGATGCTCGATGTGAAGTCTGAGTGGCGAAGCAAGGAGGTGAAAGCGACAGAGGACAACGTACAAGGACCACGGCACAGGGGGATGGTGATGAAGTGATAATCCCAGTAGAGCAATGGAGCTATCCTTAATTCCTACCCTGGGAAGTAGAAGCAAGTAGATTAGACTGGGGAATCCAGTTGTGAGTACACTAGCTTATATACATGAAGGGATCGTGCACAGACCAAGCTGTGCATATACTATCGTCCAATGAGAAAATCAGAGAGAAGTCGTACGATGCAATGATCGTGTATCTTTAGTCAAATTGTCTGAGTCAATGGGAAAATGGAGATAGGAAAGTGCCGGGCCAATGGCAAAAGAAGAGCGGAAGATATGTACCGGCCAATCAGCAAATGCCGCAAGAGGTCACGTGTGTCAGATCACGTGACGAATGAAATTATACTGACATAGGAGCGTACCAAAACAAGAGAGTCTCGTGATCGTGTGAAAGAGTCACGTGACGAGAATTACAGGTTGGTGCTCATCTTCGAGGACAGAGCATAGCAAAGGAGTTCATTAAGAAAAAGTTCGATAAAAGAATGATGAAATCATAACATTACCCCTTCGAAGGTCTGAGGCATCACGACGAGGAGAGAACTTTTATGCTTCGTAGTCTAGACGGGTGAGGGTGGAACGGGAGTGGAAGTTGATGGAGTAATCAGAAAAAAGAGAGTTGAATTCCAATGAGGAAAGTCCCCTTAGTTTTCGAGGGGCAGATGGGTGGGCTTGGTGAAAGGTGCGAACGGTGTCTGGAGCGTTTTTTAGGTGGTCCACGGGTTCCCAAGTGCGGTCAGATTCTTCCCATCCTTTCCAGTGGACGAGGTATTCTAATTTCCGATTTTTCATGTGGGACGTGACTATGTGGTCGACTTTGTGCTCTTTGTATTCTTCGTCATTGACTATGATAGCATCTGGTTTGCAGGTGGGTTGCCCCGTGAGGGTCTGTCTGTAAGGTTTGACTTGTGAAACATTAACGGTAGGATGAATTGTGAACATCTTAGGAAGACGTAGTGTTACTGCGTTCGGAAGTACTTTTAATATCTCGTATGGGCCTATCCATTTTTGCGTCAGTTTTTTGGTGGTGTACGGGAGCTTGAGATGCTCCATGGATAGCCACACTTGTTGCCCAACTTCATAAGATGGGGCTTCCGAGCGTTTGTGGTTAGCATTTTGGATCATCCGTTGGCGAGTTTCGTCGAGTGCCTTTTTGACATCGTCCTGTGAATTCTTGCAATCATCTGTGAAAGAAGCTCCTTTCGTGTTTTCAAAACCTAAGCATGGTTGGTAAGTTTTAGTGACGGCGAATGGGGTGGTATTCATCGCCGATCTGAGAGAGTTATTGTGCTGGAATTGAGTGAGTTTTAACCACTCGCACCAGTCCTCTTGTTTCTTTGCGACGTATGTCCTGAGGTACTGTTCCATTTCTCAGTTGATGCGCTCGGTTTGACCATCCGTTTGTAGGTGGTACGCTGTGGAGATTCTTTGCTTGATATCGAGGATTTTGCACAGATGTTTGGTGAATTCTGAGATGAACTGAGGTCCTCAGTCAGATACGATGGAAGAGGGTAAGCCA
>JBBPMU010000325.1:1478-28661 GCA_038090475.1 Wakefieldia striispora | reverse complement strand
GGTAGTTTGCAGACTGTATCCCCAGTCTGAATATCGATTCACTTTGAGTTGATAGCAGACTGACGCCAAACCCTCACTCGACGACCGAACACTTTGTTTGGTTTGTCTTCTTTCTTAGTTCCTAACATGGAGTCAGATCGCGTTCTGGAGCAACAGAATCTCCTCGATCCGGTTCTAGGCCCGCGTGTACCCCTGTCCCCTTGAGACAGACAAGTAAGCGTTCACGGCACCAACAGGCATGGTGCCGCCACACGCCCTCGGTTCTGCAGAACGGGCAGTACAAACCCCCTTACTGAAGGTATCATGCGTCCAAATTTAGAAAGTAAACCCACTCCTCGGACGACTTGATCGTCACAAAATTGGTGCCAAGTCTGCCACATATTCCCCCTGCACTCCACATCGTCAGTGGGGGGTATCGCATGTAGCAGGGCGGTACTTTGGTTACCGAACTTTGTGAACTCGCTCAAGCGAGGTCGCCGTGTCGTCTTGCTGATGTGGCATGCCGGAAGCTATGGGAGTCCAGGTACTCTCTTGGTGGAAGGGTGAAATATGTCACTTATTCTCTCCTAGTGTTACATCGTCATGGATATACTCGTGGGTCACCAGACCAACACCATATCTATGCCCGCGAATATCAGTATACCGACCCGCGCAACCTACGGTGTGACCAGAACCCCACAGGTAAGTGTCGAAAGACTGGCACTGGGTCGATGGTCGTGTTTACAAGTAGTACACAGAATGAAAGGGTAGGGGATGAGGAGAAACCTATGAAAATCAGAACGGCAGAACCGGTGTAGATCGCACATTCTATGTACATGCTGCACTTGTACAAGGCACTAGCACTTCACGAGGCGGTTTACGCCCACGCGGGTTTTTGAGAACTTGAAATTCTGGTTAGCAAGACCATTTTGTCGACCCACCAAGGGCCATGGACATACCGAAAGCAGAGCCTAAACCATAAATCGGGGTATTGCATGGATAAAAAACAATGAAGCGTGAAAACCTGGCTATTGACGATACAGTTCCGTGGTCTCAGCTCACGATGGACTCGAATCCTGGTCTGTCGTCGGAAAGTCATGGCTGCACGACTTCGTAACAAGCGTGATCCAGATCTGGCTGCTATACGGGCGTGAGAGTCGTGACGACGAATGGATTTATCGTCCCATCAAACCACCCAGTACTCCACATTGCTTCTCTAAGTGCACCCTACTTCTCGATGCCCGAGGACGATGCCACGCTGGCGCTGGTAACACTATTGGCTCTACTGTGGGACACGCCAGCTCGGTAGTGACCTTGCTGCTACACGTGCTAAGCCCACTAGTAATGCACGTCCCAAGACACATGGTGAAAGCAGACGCACCTCAGGCACTTGTCCAACCGCCAGAGCACCCTCATCAGCACACTAGTAATGGACGTTCCTGTTTTATCCGGTCGCCATATGTACCGAAATTTTAAATTGGTAGGGAGGCGAGAGCAGTCTATGTGGCACTAATAGCATCCCCAGCAGGGCCAGCACGAAGGCCGTGCGCCCTATTCATCCGAGCCGTCGTCACTATCCATTAGGTAGAGCGACTCTATTTGGTAAACAGAGATGCAAATCTCCTTCTGGACACGGAGGGCGGGGATACGTCATCTGTCCAGACAGAAGTCGTCGATGTTGTCCCGCAGGCAAGCACATATTGTGTATAGCATTCGGACTGTTGAAGGTGCGGCCATGTCCAAGGAAATGAGGAACTGGAAGGGTGCTGGGATGCAATGAGGGGGGTTGGAGCTTTGGAGATATTCGCTGCTAAGCAGGCTAAGGAGAGCACCACGCAACCACTGGCATCGGAGTTGGCTTCGAGAAATATGTACAGTGAGGCGCGAGCAAGAGCAGAATTGCGTGGGGCCGGGTTGATCAGACCCGGGGTAGAGCGAGGAAAATGTGGTGGAGGTGAGAAAGACTAAATGATCACGCGTGTGTCACACGCGTCTTGACGACACCAACGACATCGACAGGACAGACCTGTGACGCCATTTTAGCCTAGAGCATCAGTTTCACATTTCCGTGGCACTTCGAGTGCTTGGTGACTTCGGCTCAGTCCTTGTCCTTTCAAGTTGCCCACCGGTAGTGCCGTGTTCAAGTCTTACATATTTTTCTAAGGTGCAATCACGTTCGAGAGACTGCCGGGACCCGGACACGAAGTTATGAACGTTTGAACCTCGATCGACATCACCCTGAAAGTTGGAATGCGTCGGCCACACCGATGGCCACCTATCCAACTACACTGGCTGAGTGGACCCAACCTCCCTTGGTATCTCCTTGATCCCTCCCACCCCCTCGTTCTGCTCATCATCCACCTCTAAGTTCTCCGCGACTTCGCTTTGCACACCAGCCGCGAACACCATCGGTCCTTCAGCACCACCGTGGCCGGATAACGTAGACAACCCAAACCCGCTGTCGATTCCACCCCCACGTTTCCCTTGGACATCGTGTGCGTATAACTCCCGTATGCTGATGATGAGTCGAGGGGTTAGAGTGTACATGGGCACATGTTCCACGATAGTCGCTAGCGCGAACTGCCAACCGGTGCCCGGAATGATGCCCGCGATAGACAGTACGTCGACAAGGTTTAGCAAAAAGATTCTGTGACACAAATATTTCAGTTATATCATAACTTCATCAACGATATAAATTGCTCAGCAATAATTTTTTAGTTGATAGCAGATGAGAGTTAAGGACTGGACATACGCGAAGAAGTAGAGGATGCCCTGGTTGACGAGCAGGTTGATGTATCGGTTGAGTTGCCACCGTTTTGTGAGGCGGTACATTCGAAGAGACTGCCCTACGAACTGGGCGACAGCTAGCATGCACAACACCGCAGCAAATGTCATCTGCAAAACGTCAACCACGTAGCTCCAAATTGGCGATGTCAATTGGTCCGCGCAAAACGAATATTCCAATACTTGAACGGAGAACCCTGACTGCTGATTAGTACCTGCTGTGTGTGCGTTTATCGAGCCAAAGACTACATACACTGGACCTGTTTTGGATCACTGGCGTCGGCAGAAGATATTACCACGGAGATGATTTCGATGAAAAACATGACAAGGAGCATGCCAAGGATTAGCCTTGATCTGTTGTACAACGTCCACACGCGCAGGACCATGACGACTGTAATTGCCGTTACAAAAATCCTTTCGGATCAGCCGAATTCGGCTACTTACAATCTGCTGCGCCGAGAAAGAGGACGTATGTCCAAAATTCGCTATAAGCAAATATTGCACCTTCAAGTGCGTGTAAGTGCAAAGCAGGTGGAGTGTGCCAAGTGAATGCTCACAACTGTCTCACTTATCAGACACATCTCAAATGTGTAACGATGATGGTGAGCCAAGCACGTACATCTACAAGGACAGTAATTCATGAGCATACCCGTGAGTTACCGATAGCTAGGGAGGTATACCTTTGCAGGGCCAGGTACAAAACTACTCCCCACTTTGCCATGGTCATGAATTCTCTGTCGAACCCATATTTTATGGTTCAAACTTACTAAGGGCATTATTCCTGGTGCACCGGGACACTCGAGGTCAACATTCAATACAAGCGCTACAACAGCCAGAGACGAACGCCAAATTGTATAGACCACAATAACGGACCTATCAGAACCCCGTAAGAAGTCATCCTAATGCCTAGTGAACTGGAATTTAGGTACGCACAATGAGAAACAAGGTCGAAACCCAAGACCATGGTTGGCACTGCGCTCTTCTCAGGAATGTGTCAATCCAGGAAATGGCTGTGCACTGACCCAGATGTACTCTATCTTGATCCATCATTGATCAGCGAAATCTTCCTGTGTGTATACTGGCTGTACCTCTTTTGGAAAGACAAGGACTTGCAATCGTTGGGTCAGTTGGGTCACGCGGGAATAAATGTATGACTTACTGTAATCATATCCGACGGCGGTGAGGACAGCAACTGTGGATAGCCGTGAGACTGATTACGACGATTCAGTATGGACAAGCATACGAGAAAGGTAATTGTTTTCCAGAATTGCCGTGATAGTCGACTGTAGATCAGAGGACATGTCTCAGGTCCTGCTAGGTTCAAACTGTGGGAGTTGGTCAAAAGTAGGAGGTTACTGCTTGTGGGATATTCCTCTACTCAGGCTGGCAGGCTTATAAAGCCACAGGGTTCACTTGTTGCGACTAGAATATCACGATGAACTCATTATGGCGGTAATGTGGCTGGAATCAAATGAACATTAAATTTCGTAGCTTGAATTTTATGCGGCGTACTTCCCAAACTGATGGTCAGCATCAGAAATTGTCGGTGGCTGAGCATGAAGTCATGTTAGTTACATTCCTCGCCTGGGCCATGAACACCACACCAGCTGTACGTGATACAAGTCTCGCATTTGCTAGCACTCTAAAGATTCAATGTTCCTGCCTTCACTTGTATTCTTTCCTTGGTGTGATTTCCAACTGGGTGTTGAGTTGGTACTCCCGTCACTTGGAGTACTAGTGAGCATGCAGTGTACTAGATCGAGATGTTGCATATATGTATACTAGTGCACTGTGTGAAGATAAGTAGTTCACACAGCAGCGGGAAAATGAACAAGGCTCACTGAGACCTCGATCAAATAGTGGAGTAAAAGTAACATCATCATTGCTGCGGATGCCATTAGGGTGCTGATGTGCATCACCGAGAAGCCATCCGTGACATCACTGGCCATCCCATCTCCGTGGCTGTTCCATCACAACCTCCCGGTGGCGGTGCCCACATGTTACCTCTTGTACCACGATCAGCCTAGGGATAGTGTTTTGTCATGCATACTCTGTGCGAAGAAATCATGATTGGCTCTGAATGTGTGTACAACGTGAATCGGAGGTGTGCATCTATCGTACTTCGCTCGCGTCACACTTAGCTGCATCTCCCTGGCTGGTTCTCTACTGCCATGAGAACGCTGCCTTGACTACCGTCGACACTGTCAAATCATTATTCCACCCTGGATGTGGCGAGTCACTTACGACTTCCTAGATTAACCTCGTGCAGAGGACCATACCCCTTGATGGCATTCCCGGACATCTATGGTAATCCACCATCATTGTACTTCCATCGAATGTTGTGGATGAACGAGGATAACTCTGAGGTCAGCCATAAGCGGGCCTAGCAATTCTCTGAGTTTCTCAGGGCTGAGATAGCACATGAAACAACATTCCAGAACTTGGACGTAACGAGCTGCGGTAACAATGTCAGAGAGGCCCTGCATGATATGTGGCACAAGGATATCGGGATTCTCGGTGGAGGCGGGGATATGCAACGGCAGACGTTCGAAATTCTGTTGGTCAAGGTCAGCAAACCCTTCTTATATGTGTATTTCCAATGAACCTAGCCTAAATGTCCACAAGGAAATGACCATGTGTAGTATGTAGCAAGATAGGCCTAAAACGTGATTTGGATGTACAATATGTAAATGTCCGACGTCATGGAATGGGTGTAGATTGCACATGCTGCGTACATGCTGCACTTGTTCAACGCAACAACACTTCACAGGGTGGTTACGCCCACACGGTTGTACTTCGGTTTGAGAACTTGAAATTCTGGTGAGCAAGATCATTTTATCGGCACGCCGAGGGCCGTGGACATACCAAAAATAGCCCCTAAAGTATGAATCTGGGTATCGTAGGTATCACATGGATGAAAACAAAGAGGCATAAAAACCCTGGTACCGACGGCACAGTTCTTTGGCCTCAACTCATGATAGGCTCGAATCCTGGTCTGTCATTGAAAAGTCATGACCGCACGACTTCCGTAACGAGCGTGATCCACATACGAGTGGAACACCACCTTATCAAACCACCCAGCAGTCCTCGTTGCTTACCCAATCCATCCTGCTCAGCCAGCTTGAGATGCCCCGGCGGCCGGCGACAATACCACGCTGCCGCTGGTAACATGTCGGTCGTGACCTCGCCGCCGCGTGTCAGGCTCATCAGCAATACGCGTCCCAATACATGCGCTGAAAGCAGACGCACCTCAAGCACTTGCGCAATCGGCTACACTAGCAGTAGATGCCTTGTAACGGCCACTCCGCTTCCGGCTACCGATCCGGTCCGAGCGACTCGCGCGTTTTTCTTTTCACTGGTCATCCTTACTCAGCCGCAATTTAGTCGTTTCTAATTCCATCGATAAGCCCTTTTACTATAGAACTCATAGCCTCTTCCTCCTTCGTCCATAAACTCCTTTGTACAACCCCTCTCATCATTGAATTCAGAGCAGTTCAGTCCAAAGTGCACGCACGTTCCGAAAGTCTTCCGTTCACGTACGTTTTCCGACAAGTCACGATTCTCGACGCACGCCGGTGTTGTTGTCTTCATCACTCTTTTATTCTACCTAACTATTCGGCTCAGTCGCCTTCCCCTTTCGCACTCCCCTTTCGCCTTCCTCGTTTCACAAACGCAACGGAATGACCCATATCCTTGTGATTGGTGGGGAGGCGAAAGCAGTTACACAGCACCGATAGCTCCCAACCATGAAGGCCATGGGCCATGCCCATCCTTGTTTCATCGTCCCGTCCATTAGGTAGAGCGACTCTACTTGGTAAATGGAGATGCAGCCATTCCTCTGAGCGCCGAGGCCTTCTACGGGCGGAGCAGGTCGTCTGTCCAGACAAGCACCGTCGACGTCGTCCTACTGGCGCGTATTTGTTGGAGATAGTGACCATGCCAGAGGCGACGAGGGACTGGGGGACCCAGGAGTTGGAGCTTTGGAGGTGTTACCTGCTAGGGAGAGTGAGGAGAGTAAAACTGCGTGGTGCCGGTTGAGCTGGGGTAGAGTGAGGAAAACATGGTCACAGGGATGAGAAAGATCGAGCTATCACTGCGCGTGTGCCGTTAGGGTTGTGACTCGTCAAGGCGCTGTCAGGATCGCCGGATCTCACGGTGCAGACTCAGCGCAGCACGTTGAAGGCTGGAATAAGGAAGCGTACGACTAGAGAAAAAGGAGACTAGGCCTTCGAAATATGAAATGCGACAGGTCATGACAGACCCGTCAATGGCTTCGGCCCAATCGCCGGGTCGACTCTCATTCCGGTTTCAAGTTGGGCCCATCGGTGGTACGTGTTCAAATCTGTTGCATATTATTCTAAAGTACGATCACGTTCGAGGCTGCTGGTCCGGCCTGAGGGACTCGGATCTATTGAATGGTATCACCCTGAAAGTTGGAATGCGTTGTACTAGCGACCCCTCCCCGCCACTCCCAACTACACTGGCCGAGCGGACCCATCGACCTCCCTTGGTACCTCCTCGATGCCCCTCGCCCCTTCGTTCTGCTCATCATCCACCTCTACGTTCTCCGCGACCGAGTCGTTCTGTGCACCAGCTGCAAACACCATCGGTCCTTGTAGTCCTTCGGCAACACCGTGGCTGGATAACATAGACAAGCCAAACCCGGAGTCGATCCCACCTCCACATCTTCCTTGAACATCGCGTGCATACAACTCTCGTATACTGATGATGAATCGAGGGGTTAAAGCATACAGCGGCACTAGCTCCACTACAGCTGCTGGTATCATCCCCCAACCAGTTCCCGGAATGTGTCCGGTGTCGCCCAGTAGGTTAACGAGGTTCCACAGGAAGATTCTGAGACAGAAAAGTTTCAGTTATGATGACTCCATCAGTGATACAATTTTTCTCGGCCATAGATTTGGGTTGTAAACAGAGGAGTGGACGTACGCCGAGAAGTATAGGATCCCTTGATTGATGAGCAGATTTATGTACCGGTTGGGTTGCCACCCTTTTGTCACACGGTGCATTTGGAGCGACTGCCTTCCGAATTGCACGACAGCTAGCATGCACAATGCCACACCGAATATCAGCTGCACAATGGCAGACACTTCATCAATCAGTACGACCAGCCTCCCTGGATCGTCTGTGCAAAGAGAGTATTCCAGTACTTGAATGGCGAACCCTGAGCGTTCGTTAGCATAGAATGCATCTGCTAGCACCTGGCAAGAGTCAGCATACCTTGCTGATCCTTTGATTTGCTGAGGAAAGCAGCGGACGTCACCACAGAGATGATCTCAATGAAAAATACGGCAAGAAGCATGCCCAAGATTAATCTTGATCGATTGTACATTGCCCATACACGCAGGATCATGACGACTTTGGTTCACCATCACAAACACATTCCTTGACCAGAGGAATTCGACAACTCACAATCAGCCGCACTGAGAAAGAGCACGTATGTCCATCTCTCGGTAGAGTTAAGTATCTTGCCTTCGAGTGTTCGTGAATAGAAGCAGACGAAACACTTCGAATGGATGCTCACAACTGTTTCACTGGTATCAGACACATCTCAAATGTGACGATGATGGTGAGCACAACACATACGTCTATGGAAACACAATGATCCATGAGCGCATCCATTAGTTACCAATCACTCAGGAATATACCTCTGTAGGGCCAGGTATGAAACTACTTCCTACTTTTTCCTCCATCAAGGCTCCATCAAATTTGTGTTTTATAACACGAAAACTTACTGAGGGAACTGTACCTGGTGTGCACTCGAGGTTAGAATTCCGTGCATGCATTACAGGAACCACAAACTCACGCCAGATTAAATAGGCCACAATAACGGACCTATCGAAGCCGCATTAAAAGGTGCCTAGCAAACTGGAATTCAGGTACTACGCACAAGAAGGAACATGGTCGAAACCCAGGACCACGGCTGGTGCTGCGTTCTTGTCAGGAATGTGTCAACTCCGGGAATGGCACTTACTAACCCAGATGTATTCTAACTTTACCCATTCCAGATCAGCGAAGCATGTCAGAGTAATACACGTGTTGTACCTCTTTTGAAAAGATGAGGACTTGCGATGGGTCAGTTTGCTGCTCGCGTCGGAATAGAACCTGCCGCTCACTGTAATCATATCCGACCGCGGTGAGAAGAGCGACTGTGAAAGGCGTATGAGATTGATTATGACGAGTATAGACGAGCGTATGAGAAAGGTAATTGTTTTCCTGAATTGCCGTGATGGACGACTGCAGGTCAGAGGACATGGCGTAGGTGGATTCAAACTGCGAGCTAGTCAGAAGTAAGGCCACCACTTATGGGGGATTTCTCTACTTGGGCTGACGGGCTTATGAGGCCGCAGGATTCAACTGCTGTGACTAGAATATCACGACGAACTCATCACAGCGGCGATGTGACTGGAACCAAATGAACGTTAATTTTGATAACCTGAATTCTAGAACATACATCCCAAACTGATGGTCACATCAGAAATTGTGAGGGGCCAAAGCTATCAAGTCACGTTGGCCGTGTTCGTCGGCACTGAGGCCATGAACACGGGCCGGCCAGCCGTATGTGATACAAGTCTTCCCTCTCCTGTATCTCTCCCCGATGCTGGTGCGATCTTCGAGCCTAGTGTTGAATTGAAACTCCCATCCCTTGGAGTGACCATCTGGGCCCGCAGTGTAGTCGAGAGTACTGCGTGTAGTATATGCCGTGTGACGATAAGTGCTAATTCACTCAGCGGTGGGAAAATGAACGAGACACGCCGTTCAACCAGATAGCCTGTGGAGTAAAGTAGCATCATCATTGCTGCCTATCTGGGTGCTGATACGTATCATTGGGCAGCGTTCCGCCCATTACTGCCCGTACAGCCCGCCCGGCACCCTGTGCCCCAACGCTTGGCACTTACCTCCGCACCTCATCAACCAGCCTCACAGTTTCCCGATCATGACGCCCATGCGTTACCTATTTCATCGCGTCAACTCTCCCGGCCGTCTTGCTTTTTGGACCTAGGGATAGCGTTTTGTCATGCATCTGTCCATTGGCCTTCCTGAGTGGCAAACGTCAGTTGAAGAACCCCACGAGGAATATATACTTTGTGTTAGGCAACTGATTCCGAATGTACATCCAACGTGAGTCCAGTCTAAGTGCAAAGGGCCCTACCGTGACAAAGGACATCTCGGAAGAGGAAATGTGTGCTATATCCACAGGGATGTTGTTCATGTGGTGAGATTCTTCTCCGGGATGGTGACATCGCATACTACATCGATCGATGTGGCGGTCGTTTGTGCCGGTCTGTTTATAACGCTTGTAAATTCAATTGGTCCTGCATGGCAACGTTCCGCTGCGATTGCGAAACGAGGAAGGCGAGAGGCGAGTGCGGAAGGGGAAGACGACTGAGCCGAATAGTAGTTGGTTATGATAAACGAGTGAGCGAGACAACAACGCGTGCATGCGTGCATGTGTCGAGAACTGGGACTCGACGGAAACGTGCGAGAACGGAAAACTTTGCGGAATGTGCAGGAAACTATGGACTGAACTGCTCTGAATTCAATGATGGGGTTGTACAAAATGGTTTATATACGATGGAGGAAGAGGCTACGAATTCTATAGTAAAAGGGCTTATCGATGGGATTAGAAACGACTAACTTGGGGCTGAGTAAGGTTGACCGGTGAAAAGAAGAAAAAAAAGTCATTCGAACCGGATCGGTAGCCGGAAGCGGAGCGGTCCTTACAGTCCATTACCTAACGAATGACGGCATACCCTATGCGAATGTCGGCTGGTATACATGATTCCGCTACCTGTCTAAAATCACATGTAGATGTTGCGTACGACGCAGCACGACACACGCGACAAATCGAACGACCCTCATCACCCCCATAGTTCACGAAAGAGAAATCCTGGCTCGAGACAGCTGCGACGACGCGTATGATCAAGATGGATCGGATTGCGATGGTAGGTTAGGATGGTCGACTAGATTGCAACCAGTGGACCCGTACTACGATAGACTTCGAAATGTCGCACATACCTGCCTGGATGTGGTGACTCTAACGAATTCCCTCATCGACCCAAAACAAGTCGTCCAGACGACCTTGCCCCTTGATGGGATTTCCGGACATTTGTGACGATCTGCCACCACTGTAGTTCTCTCGAGTGTCTATCCGGGATGAACGAGGGCAACTTTAAAGTGGACTGCGATCCCAGCTCCAAACGATTCTCCGGGTTTGTTGACGGCTGAAATAATGTATGAAATGTCGTGCCGGAACTCGGGCGACATCTCGGATCGGCTGAGGCAGAAGCAATACAACCAACTGCGATAAAAATGTCAGAGAGGCCTCGCATGATATACAACACAAGAAAATCGGACTTCTCGGTAGAGGATTGAAATTCTGTTGGTCGAGGTCAAACTCATTGATAGTGCACATGTTCGTATATGTTTTCAATGAACCTGTCAGCCATAATGTCCCTCATCCACGAGGGAATGATCGCGTGTAAGTACATGGAAAGGTAGGCCCGAAATGTGATTTGGAGGCACATGTACGTGCCATGGCGCGACGTTGTCGATAAGTGGCGCACTAAGGATCGAGGGATAGACTTTGATACGAGTCATGCGGCGGATGCTTTGTTCCTCGACGCCAGGAGACCCGACACGATGCATGAAATGCCCGAATACGTGGAGGTCGTTTGAAGAGCTGCATTGAACTCCTCCAACGCATATTCGGCAAACGCATCCGAACCATTGATAAATGATGGACGTATCAGGTTGACCGTCTGTGACGGCGAGGGTGATATCTCTGAGCCGATCATTGTACCGCTGATGGATATCGTGTATTTGAGCTTCGGAGATCCTGAGCTCATTGCGCGCGAAGACGAGTTCGTGCGATAGATCAGGGAGCCGGTCAGGTTCTTGGCGCACTGCGGCAAGCTCATCCATTTTAAGGGCAGCTGACTCCTTCCGGCGGTATAGTTCAGCATTGAGAGCGGTGATTTGAAAAAGCTTGCGCGACTGTGCTCTGTAGCGACGCTGGAGGTCTGCAAGGTGGGCTTGGAGGTTCCAGGAAGTCTTTAGGTTGTGATGAGGACGATCATGTACGATATGGAGAGGTACACGTACGTTGTCACAGTAGTTAGTAGGAAGAATGCCGCGCAAACTCCGAAGCGTGATGGTCTTGTCTGCGCTTGTCGCCATGTCGTAACTTGCCGATATGGCCATGGCCTCGACCGTATCAGCATGTCTGATGGGAGACCCGATCTGCTTATGTGTCGCCACATCTCAGAACGACACAGAAGGACCTGCAGAAGCTGCGATATACGTGCCATCACTTGCCAAGGCGATGCACCGAGAGTCATAGTTGCTGTGGACGCGCCATTTCGAGAGCCTATTTCCGGTCGATGAGTCGAGATGGTGAATGTGGCCACCCAAGGAGAGAGCGAATAGGTGCCGGCTACCGTGATGCCACGCGATGCATTGGTTCCGCCACGAACAGACTTGAATATTGAAACTAGCGATGAGATGGCCACTGAAACAATCGAAGATCTGGACCGAGCTACCCCAGGTGGCGGTTGCTAACAAACACCCGCTTGGCGAAAACTTCACCGCGGCCACCCAGTCGTCATGCCACAGTCTCTGCAGTTTGCGGCCATTCGAGAGCGACCAAATGCAGGCAGTCTTGCCGGTCGATCCCGTCGCGATTTTTGTGCCATCAAGCGACACGTCGACAACAGCCACATCGTTTTTGTGACCTCCAATCGATTCGCTCACGATCTCTCCGCTCTCCGCATCGAACACTCTCGCACAGCCTCCATACGCCCCGCCTGCTACCACCCACTTGCCATCTTGCGATGTCGCAATGCTGAAGACTGACGACCCCGTTTTCATCGGCGCTCCTACCTCCTTCCCATCTTTTATCCCCCAACACCGAATCGTTCCCTCTCCTCCACCAGTCAAGACACGCTCTCCGTCAGGCGTAAACATGACTGAATATGTGTAGTCCCGGAGATCGATTTCGACCACCTTCACAGTGGAAACCCTGTTTGCACGGGTCCTCAGCAGTACCTGAAGTGCGTCTTCGGTCACCTCGTCTTGGCCACTTCGCTTTGGCCCCTTTTCCTTTCGCTTGCCCTTGCCAGACCCAGCGCTACTCTCATTCGATTCTGGTTTCTCGTCAGTGCCGTCCTTTCGGCTATCCTTTCCGTTCACTCACCTCCTCTTCGTCTCAGTGCTCGCCGCAATCTGGAAAACATTGTCAAGGGATCCAAGAACGACCGCGTGGACGTCGACTCACAGCAACCTCTGCCTCACGACACACGTGTCCCCTCCGCCCCGTGACCTCGGCGCCTGTTCTCATATCGGTCCACCTTTCTACCCGGCTCTCCTCAAAACTGGTCGGAACACAATGTGGGATCCAAGCTCGGTGCGAAACGTCATGGAATTCGTACGATAATTTCATTGCCTTGACTTGCTTCCGGATTCTTCGCTCATCATCATTCAATGTTCAATCGTCATTACTGCGCGTCGCCGTGTTCCCCAACTCACGTGCACTTCTCATCAAGACTATCACCTCGGATCTACAGTCGACCATCGAGGCAATTCAGGAAAACAACACCATTTCCTGTACGTGCGTCTGCACTCGTGGCAATCAGTCTCGTAGGCTATCCACGGTTGTTGTCCTGACTGTTGTCGGTTTCATTCCAATGCGAACCGTAAACTGACCCATCAATCCTTGCCTTTCCAAAAGAAGTATAACCTGTATGCACAGGAAGCTTTCGCAGGTCGATGATCGATGAAAACAATGTACACCTGGGTCAATACAAAGCCATTTCCTGAGTTGACACATCCCTGACGAGGACGCAGGACAAATCATCGTCTTTACCTTCTTGTGCATACCTAAATTCCAGCATTGGCTTTGATAGGTCCGTTATTATCGCCTGTATAATTTAGCGTGAGGTTATGGTCATCGTGACGTGTGTGCTAAATGCTAATCTCGAGCGTGGATCAGGTGCGACCCCTCAGTAAGTTTGAATCATGAAATACCGCGGCAAAGTGCGACCTAGAACTGAACTGCACGAGATCGCGATGGGTCAGCACCGGCGGGAGATACGTAAGAATTGCCGTCGAAGCGGTCCGAATTGAGATGGGATTAAATTTCGCCTCTCACCTAACAGGAGGTGTCTATGCGATCAGAAGCGCATTCCGTGCGAATACCTTCCATACGAAGTGGATACAAAAATCTGACTGCTCCTCGATCAAGGCTATTATGAATTCCGGTATCGACCTGAAGGGGAAACGAGAACCAATGGAATATGCTTTTGGACGGTAAGGAACCTAGACCCTCACCAATTTGGTGATCGATTGTACGCGTAGTACCTAGGCGCCTTCCCCGACCTGCTGTTTTCGGCGAAGAATCCAGTGTCTGAACACATGCCAATATAATATGCTGGTAAGTTTTCCCTTGCGCTCTTCTACAGAAGTTTGTCGTCCCCCGTTCCGTGCCTACCTCAACACCTCACCACCATTTGCTATGTCCTGAGACCTCCAGCCTTCATCGCCACATCACCACCGGCTCCCCCCCTCCAGGATTTTTTCCGGGGGATAGGCCTCTGTACAAACAGTCACCCAGTCTGTGCGCCGCAACAATAGATGAGGCCTCGAGTGCGGCCTCTCCTGGTACCATTTGTGACCGCACTAAATGCACACCAGAGGAACGTCTTGCAAGTTGCAGCTCGTGCAAGTCGTACTGTGCGCGCCTGTGCTGCGGTATGAAATTTATTCAGAGTATATGAGGCCAAGTCAATATTGACTGTTGTACGATCCCTAGATATTGCCATCCAAATCGCCCATGACAAGCGAAACCCTTCTCATGTTGTGGTGCAGGACACCGGTCAAGAAGCGGGCGATTGTGGCCCAGCTTGCTGAAGTTCAGCTTGACTGTGAGGAATTCGAAGGTGACGTGGTGGATACACTCGGGGAAGAGATTGCCCAGAAGACACTCGAGACGTTCTATGATCTCGGCGAGATAGGTCCTGTGACAGACAGGGTCATGTTGTCTCTCTCCAACATCACCTACAAGAGTCTTGAGAAAACGGGCCTCTGAGTGGTAAGCCACTGCAACCGATCCCTGTATCTTCAGTTCTAACGGGGTTACCGGACAGCTTCTGGCCTTCGGTATTCAGTAACCCGCGGCCGTCGGGCCCACTATGTACTAGTTCTTTCTGTGCCTCCTGTATTTTCTCGACTTGATATCTCGTCGCTGTGTTAAATTGTACACTCTCGAATTGGAATGTCATCGCTTGGAGAAGAGCCAATCATTGGACCCTTCGGGCAGTGCGAGATCACGGCAGAGGTACTGAAGCTGAGTTCCACGCTTAGTAACTAGCTACACGCACTGCAGGGAACAAAACCCTGGAGGCCCGGGCGACAAAGTTTTTCAGGGAGGATTAGTTTTCCCCGGTAGCGTCGCACTGTGGTACACACGACTCAAAAGGACCTTAGTCGCAAATTCGTCACCAAATTGGACCGTCCTGCCCTGCCTCCAAAGCCAACCGCATCCACAAAGCACAGCGCTCTTGTCCATCTTGTCTTTCTATCCTTATCTAGATGATGGACCGTGACGGTCCACATAAAGCTGCATCTTTTTCGTGTCACGATGTCGCGCTCACCCCGCCGAAAGCGGGAGCATCATCATCCTCACGAGTCATGACGACGCCACTCTTGGCGACAGTTCTGGCAGCAGTGTTCCATAACTGATTGGGGGCGCATATACGTTGGAACTGCGTTGTATTATCCAGACACAGCGCTCTGTACTAAGCTAGTATGTCATTGTTTCCACTTGGACTGACTCCATCCTACAGCTCGATTTTAATCTGGGCCAGGCATGAGGTGGGGTGACACAAAAGTCACGGTTCATCCCTTCGTCCTCATCTTCGTCGCCTTTTCTCTCTTTTCCGTCATCATCGTCATGCCGACTTCACTTTCAGAGCAGGACTCTGTACCATTGCACCGCGCCGGTCCGCGCGCCTCCTTGGCTCTAGACTCGATGTCTACCAGCTCTCTTTTACTTTCGCTTCCGCCAGACTCCGAGACAGACCTCGCACCGCCGCCATCTCCCACACCCTCTTCCTCCTCTGAGACAAGGACGTGTGCCGTGTCGCTAGCGACGACGCCAACCCGATCCAGAGAGTGGAACATCCCGACTGCCAGTGGGTACGGCACCACCGCGCGCTCTGCGTCGCTGGCGACGCAGCCGGGTACGAAGCCGATGGCGATGTTGGCACTGACGGAGGCGGGGATGGAGCCGACAAAGACGGGCACAAACGCGGTCGTACTGGCGCTGGCGCGAGCACGGCGACAACACTTGATCGGTACCCGACCTTTCTCCGTATCGACACCCGGCGGCGGCGCGTTGCGAGCACACTCGCGACGGCGACGCGGCGGTCGAGCCCGCGCGCAGGCGTTCCGTTTGGGGACACCGAGGCGGATGTACCCTTCTCGTATCGAGTGGTTGCACCCGGGCAATGTCCAGGCGCGAGAGGTGCACCGGGGTCTCTCGGCATCACAGTCCGAGTCGGTGGGGCTCGCGGTGCGGCGAGTCCGTGCTAGCTCGAGGAGGCGACCATCTCTTCGTCACGTCGGATAGCTCATCTATGTTTCCCTCGTTGAATGACACTCTACATCGATCCGTGGACAGTCGCTCATTTCTTTGCTCGCTCGATAGACCTTAGCTTTTACCCAACGTCATACAGATACATGCATCCTACACCGTACGTTGAACTATACTCCCATACGAGGCCGCTCTTTTTTTCCACGAATTTCTGGTACACCGGCACGCAGGAACATTTAGAGTTTAGGAGCTAGGGTCAAGCGACCTGGATAGGAAGCCCCATCGCAACCCTGCCAATGGGTGCTCTCACGTCCTCATCCTTCCCAAGCCCCACCAACGTCATCCCCTCGGGGAGCTTGACAAAGTCGGGCGGGTTCTGTCCCGCGAGGAACGTCTGTGCCTGCTTAACGACGTATTCCGAGTTCAGAGGCGTCTTGGGGACGGCGCCGATGTACATCACTACACACAGGTTGAGCACCCTGGCGCAGGTAAAGCGATAGCGTCTTACCTGCGGAATCGGTAGACCCGGTGTGTTCTGTCTCGACGGAATGGACCACGTCCTGAAAAAAGGCGTCGATAAATACACACAGGCAGCAACGAAAGGTAGACTGACGCAGTGCCAAAACACCATGTCGCCAGGGTTGACTTTCGGCACGGACGTCATCGTCTCCTCGAGCCTGAGGTGCGGGTGTAGCCTGGGCGTCGGCCGGGGACCACTGTACCCGCTGCCCACGGGTATGATGCCAGGGAAGTCGGGCTTTGAGATATCTACCTCACAAGGTCAGTCAAGGGTATCATAAAGGAATCAAAGACGATAAGCATACCGAACTTCCAGCTCTTGGGATCGAGAATATATGGCGAATCCTCGGGAACGATGGGACTGAAGAATGGACGGAGGAGCGTGTACGCGTTGGACAGCTGAACGTCCGGGAAAACACGCAGCGTTCCTTGGGTCGGTGCCGTCTCGCTAGGGATCGGACATTGTATCAACGTGGCGTGTGTGATCAAGACGATGGGGGTCGACGAACCTCATGGCCAGCCATCCCTGGAAGGTTCTAAACACGGTCGCTTGTCCGGGTCGTCCGTACATCGAGGAGCGTGCGTCAAGACGATCCTCGAGTTCATAAGGATCGTGCTGGCGCCAGTTGCCAGAAAAGATGTCCTCGAAACAGCGACGGAAAGTCTTGTCTTCCCATCGCTCGATCGAACCACCTAGAGGCAGTTCAGTATCAGATCATGACTGAGATACGATGGCATACTATCAACGTGTGGTGGGAAGCCTCCCCAATGACCACCGGGGTGGCGAATGCGGAAACGATCCGCGTATGTCAAAGGGACTGAGAGATCAACACCGTCCAGTTTCTTTCCAGAGTCGACATGGTATAAGTTGTTGAGCCATGCAGAAGCCTTCAGAAGGTTTGGGTGAGAACGAGCTTCCACCTGAGGGCGCGTCCAGCTGAAACGGGGTTGAGTGAAACAGGCGATAGGCTAGAAAAGGGACCGACTAGAGATGGAAGAATTGTTTATTTCCCTCCGGAAAGCCTACCCAAAGAAAGAAAGTAAAAAAGGTCAAACATGTATCAATTTAAGCGTGGGTAGAGATGCCCACCTTCTGCATGAGGGTTCGCTTTGACGAACGCGTCAAGTTCCGTCTTCCAGTTGGAGGCCGTCTGGCTATCGACGACACCGCGAATGACGACAGAGCCTTTACGCTTGATTACCCCAATCTCTTCAGGGGTCAACTTGTCCAAGTCTGCAAAGTTGACCTGGGGGACAAACTACGGAACAGCTGTCGACGAGGCATAGGGTAGAAGTTATCAACACCAGACTCACATCAGGACCAGCCTTGGCGATTTCGACGGTGCGCTTGGCCAGCTCCTCCAGGATGTCATTCCAAGAAGCTGTGAGGCGCTCTTCAGTTGTCCCAGAGACAATCTCGCGTTTCAAGTCAAGAAAACGGGATGGCCAAACGTACGGATTCGACATGATTATCTGAGTGGGAAGAATAAGTCAAACCCCCTGCACAGCGACCTGTTCTTATACCCGGGGGGAACGAGGGGCACTGATGCTTACACCCTCCTTGTTCGTGATTACGCCGAAGTTTCGCCGGATGGTACGTACCCCAGGCCAGCACATGGGGAAACGTTCAGAAAGAGTTAGTAAACTTTCCCATGAGAACTCAAGTGAACCGAACACGTTGCAGTACGAGTTGAGTTATGTAATCAGTGCCTATTGGTTGTCAGAGTGTCGCTGCATCATACGACTCGGAGTAATCCAAGAGCGAGAGGCTTTGGGCAACCTCGCGGATCCCACGACTCCGAGTTGAGCTGTCCATGTGATCAACGGTGCTCGTTTTGCCAGTGGTCGTCGTAGTCATCAGAAGGGGCTGACTCAAACTCTGCGGCCGCCGGTCCATACTTTTCTTCGAGAACATCAGCATACTGGCGCTTAAGGCGCTGTTTGACGGCGTTGGCACGGACACGTATAATTTGAGATGAGTCGAGCGCATCAAAAAAGGTATGCTGCCAGTGAAATATTAAGGAAAGAAAGACGCGAAATAACATTCTGTGTGGGCTGAAGATGCTTTCCTAAGTGAGCGAAAAGGTCAACTGGAAGCGGGCTCATTGTAAAAGCGTAGCCAAAGACGGCCAAAGAGAGCTGCTAGTCCAGCACGAGTAGAAGGGATTTGCAATCCTCAAGGGCCGCAATCTGTCCACCGACGCTCTGCGCTCTCAAGCACGAGCTCATCTATAAGTTTGGAATACCGGAAATATTTCCGAAAAGCCGGCATATTGCTATTTGTGGAGCTAATGCTGTAAGCAGGGAAATAAGACTCACGAAAATACTCCGACATGATGGCGACAGTTTAACATACATCCAAGAAAGCTGCATGTGGGCAAGATAAAATGCAATTGTTCCAAAGCAATTACGAAACAAGTCAGCAAGTACGATATGGTCCAATAGCCAGGATAGCTCAAGAATGAGAAATGATGTGCAAGAAAGGAATGAAACCTCCAGCGGCAGCTCGTGTATCATCATTGTTCTATCTCTTCCTCTTCCTCGTCCTCGACACTCGCTTCTTGATACTGTGGTAATTGTAAGCTAAGGTGAATATGCGGGTTTCTCTCCCCAGGTAACTTACCTGTTGATACTCGGCACTATATTACGACAAGAAAAAGTGAGTTATACAATAACACGAATTGAAGGATTGCGCTCTTACACCAAATCGTTGGCGTTGCTCTCCGCTTCGGAGAATTCCATGACATCCATTCCTTCCCCTGTGTACCAGTGGAGGAATGCCCTACGTTTGAACATTGCAGAGAACTTTTAAGAGTGATCGGTGATAGTGTCACATAGCATTCGGAAGGATACTGACTTGCGTAAGGGTACGCTTGAACAATTCTTGCATGCAGGTCGAGTTCGAGAGTGCTACAGCGGCCTGCGAGAATTGAAGTGACTCCATATAGGTTATATGAGGACAAACAAACCTGTAGTTGCCCGACTGGGGGTACCGAACACAACGATACGGAAACATTATCAGGAATCCACCTAAATCACGGTATTTAGGTTGTGCGACTTTTCAGATACGATGAGACTCACTCTACGAAAAGGTTGGAGTTCTTGCGCTGCAATTGTGCAACAGAAGTCTACCGCAGGTTCAGTAAACGAGTACCGGGCTATAGTAGACCTACCTCAGCCTAAAGAAAATAGTCATTCGTCGGCAATCTATAACAAGGTGGATCAACGTACCTCATTAGAAGACACCTTTCCTCGGAAGATGCATGCGGCGGTAAGATAACGTCTGGGAAAATGTTGACGTAACCAACCAGGGGAGGAAAATCGAATACCTACCCAAAGCGTGGGTCAGATGCGACCAACAAGTTTCGGCGATCGAAAAGCCTGTACAGAGATTTAGAAGATTGATCAAATCATATATTATAACACTCACGATGACGTTAGTTCAGGAACAGAAAGTTTCTGGAATGCCCTCGCTTTCGGATCATAGAAGGGTGCATAACTTGGCATAAGGAAATGAAGCTGGGGAAGGCTAAGATTAGGAGAGGTGACTTATAGCCAGCGACCTACTCGGGGGAACGGGATCAAGTTCATGCCAAGCTTCCGCAAGTCACTGCAGACGCCATTCACTTTCCTGAAACGAAGTAATAAGAATGACGTACCCATTCAGCTGTCCAGGGAACCGAAGACTTGTGCTAACACCGCACATGACCCTCGAGATGAGCTGCGAGAAATAATTAGATACAACGATCGACTACCTCGATATGTCTAGAAACCTACATGATTGAGGTCATCAAAGTTCGGGGTCTTGATTTTGAGTGTCCGAACGGCGATATCATACCTGCTCGCGCTCAGCAAGGTGGTGGAGCAACCACTCAACTGGACCTACAGTGCCTCATTATCAATGCATATCGTCAGATCACAATTGTCGACAAGTTGATGGATGGAGAGCAAAGCATTATATGGCTATCGGCTAGTTAGCGATTCAACAACCCGATATACCGAAAAACGCAATAACGGACTTCTACGACCGTTTCCGACACCTGATCGCGATTGTTAGCCTAGTCGTGAGTTCATAATTTGTAAACTCACGTTCGGCGAAGGCAAAACTGAAAACGTCTGAAGCATCCGATCCGGGTACTCCTACAGACCATCAGGGCAATTCATCGGAAAGAAGACGATGTCACGTGCCTCCCGCAATTTAGATAAGAGTAGAGAACCAAGACCGGCACCAGTACCTCCACCGAGAGAGTGGATGATCTGGAAACCTTGCAAAGCCTCGCATGCTTCCGCCTGTCTTCTTATGATGTCGAGGACGGGATCGATGAGCTCGGCGCCTAAATAACATCTTACTTGAAGCTTGCGATCAAGAATCTATGCACCTACCCTCAGTATAGACTACCTCCCGATGAGAGTAAGTATGGGTCCAGATCGCGCAGTAGAATGCTGTAACTCACATCCCTTTGCCCAATTGTTCCCAGCCCCTGAGTCGCCAGTGAAGAACGTGTCCGGTCGGAAGAGGCTTCCAAGCGACCTCGATCTCAACTATAGTAGCATGAGCCTCATTTGTCTTTGACGTTATCATCGATACTGACGTGGTTGCAAACCCCGGCCTCGAGATCGACCTGGACACTCCTCGGAACATACTTGGTCGGGCCGTTTGAATCGACAGGGCAGAAATACACGCCCGCCTGAAAAGCAGCGGTGAGCACGGGATCTCGGAATCATTAGCGAACACTGACACGCTCGATCTGGAGAGGATCTTTGCCGACATACATCTGAGAACACAAGGTACCACGGTCAAACGCCGACCAGGTCATCACTGATGCGGGGAAACACATAACATGACGGCAGAAACATACCCCTGATTCGTCAAGACCGTGCTCAGCGAGGAGCATCTTCCAAAACCTTTCTCCGACTTGATTTCCGGCCTGCAAATTTTGAGTCAGGTATTAGGGTTCTGGATCCCCTGGCGAGCCTAGATTGCAATTACCTGACCAGCCTGTCAACGACGAGACGAGTCAGCTACATGAAGGATAGAACAGAACCGACTGCATTGCCTGAATGTTGATTATTTCCCTGGACATGGCTGAACGGAAAAAAGAGTCGATGCAGGGTTCTGGCAGGGTGAGCTGAGTCGAATCCCCGCCCAAATTAAAGCGCGCTAAGGATCACCCTTTTTGGACTCGGAAGCATCCGCATAGCCGACGTGCACGTGACCGTGTCCCACGAAGGGCGCGTCAGGTTCGCAACTCATTTCAGCTCGTCATGCGCTTCAGAGCGACGGTAGAGAACATCCCCACGTTCTTCCGTGAGTTCTCTGCTTTTCAGGTTCATTTAGTACCGAGTTTGGCTGGGTCAGGTATCATACAAGCCGTCGAGAAGCTGCAAAAGAAATGCATCATCAAATTCACCGAGGACGAGATGCACATCATTTGTAATGACGACGCCAATGAGGGTGGCATCCAGGTCTGGTCGTACGTCCTCTCGCGGAAGGCCAAGTCTCCTGCTTGACTCCCCGGATAGCGTCGTCAAGGTCGAGTCCTTGTTCACTAATTACCGCATACAATCCAACGCGGAGAATAAAATCACTGTCTCGCTAGCAACGGAAGCACTCCTCTCCGCGCTGCGGTCGTCTTCGTCTTCAGCTTCCTCGTCTTCCATAGCAGCCGCGATTTTGCCTGCGCATGACGGCGACGAACTTGTCATGAAACTGGCCAAGAAAAACGACCAAGCCGTGCTGAGTTTTGAAATGTTTGGCGTAACGCGGTCGGGCAGAAAGGTACGCGTGGCACACGACGTCCGAATCGATGTCATGCGTCCTTCCGAGGTCGACAAACTCCGCGAACCCTTGTGTCCGGAACCAGATGTATGTTTCCTCACCTTCACATTTAAAACGGAAGTAACAACGGGCCAGGTTACCATCTTGTTGCCCCAGTTGCAAAAGATGCGTGTAATCGTGGAGAGGCTTCGCCCTCTCTCTGACGTGTTGGCCCTTCGAGCTAATAATAGCGGGAAGCTCCAAATCGCAATTAGTACGGATACCGTCAAGCTAGAGACGCAATGGGTGGGGTGTCCCAACCCTTCGATGAGTACGTCATTGGCTGTTCTCTCGCCCCACATTGCACATTAAGCCCGCAATCGGTTACATTTTAGGACAAGCCCCCGACGAGAACGCACTAGAAGCTATAGAAAACCCAGATCCGGATAAACTATTCTCGGTTCATGTGTCCATTCGCAGCTTCATCAAATTTCTTAACAGCCATGTCGTCTCGACCACGACCATCGCATGTATGTGGCCCCCTTTATCTTGTCCATTTGCAAGTTTCTTATAGTGCCTAACCAAGGTATTTGTCAAAATCATTGTGCAATTCTCTACGTGTACATCGGTGACGTGGCGGATGCTGGTGGTGTCCTCACGTTCTATATTCCAACCATCATCGATGACGCGTGACATTCGTAGAAAACGACCTTCATGGTGTCCGGAGCTGGGTTCTTCTGCGTACTGCCTTGTATGCATTGGCACATCCTTGAAATCGGTGGACATGGTCGACAGAAAAATACAGGCAACGCAAGATGACATATCTATCGATACCACGGCAAATACGTTTGCATACTCGAAACTCGTATCCGAAACATAGCCGCTTCGTCCTCTAAAAGAAATTTCTTCCAATTTCGTCCCCCCTTCAGACCCAAGCCTCCGAGCAAACCTTGTCCGGTCGCCTGCTATTCCTACCGCGGCAGTCGACCTTCCCGCAATCCTGGCACGCATTCAGACAGAAGGTGCGTCCGCCCTTGCCCTTGCAATCCTGGGAACCGCACTTGCAGCAATGTCGCGTACGCTTCTGGGAAGGTTCAAGAATCGCGACCTCGGGTGCATTCTCGCCATACCCAAATGGTCGCTTTAGCCCATTTTGGTCCCCTCCAGGATGTGCATGTGGTGGCACATTTTGGCTTTGGGTAGGCTGGGGAAAGTAGGCATAGCCGGCATAGGGATAGCTCACGTAGGGACCAGGTTGGGCGAACGAGTAAGGTGTTGGCTGTGCGGGAGTCGATGCTGGTGTAGGAACGTCAGAAGGAACGCTAGCCATTGTGGAGGACGAAGGTTGCGCCTGCACGTGGCCGGGAGTTGGTGCTGAATGTGATTGTGATTGCTGAGACGGCGCAGCAGCAGCCTGGCTCGGCCCTGCTTCTGCCGCGGCGCTGTTGGCTTTCCATGCATTATCGTACTCATCAGAAGTGTCCTGTTTACATCGTGTAAGCCAAAAGTGATCGCATACCGAGGGAAACACACACTTGGGGTGTGGCCAGTGTGGTGGCGTGGGGTTGAGGAACTGCCGAGATGCCTCGTGCATCTTCTGTTGTGCCATCTTCCTCTTCCTCCTCTTCTTGCTTTTCCCTGTCATCCTTGAGTGGATTCTGGATAACACTGATAACCTGCAAGATCGCATCCTTGGACAGCCCAGATTTCAGGCACCCCTTGACCATGTTCCAAAGAGACTTTGAAACACCCATTGCATGCCAGTTCCAGACATTCGTCCCGCTCCCCATGTCAGAGTCGCCTTGGAGGAGCTTGGCGGGAAACTCTTCCTTGAGCCTCGTCGGGAGGGCTTGCATGATAGAGGCGTCCGTGCTCGCAAATCGGCGACCCTCCGTATTCGCGCTGGGAATACAAGCTGGGCTCTTACAGACGTATTCGCATCCGATGATGAAAAACGGCTTTTCGAGATCGTAGACTTTGATTGGTCCGGATTTGATCCGGCCACGGTTGGTGAGAAGCGAAGAACAGGTGGAACACGGAATGCCATTGAAGACGAGCGGCAGCGGATCCCAGTAAAAGAACCTGTGCTCAGAGAGCGTGCGAGAGTTCGGACCAGAAGCAATGAGAGAAAGATACGCTGGGGAGGACGGAAGCCAGAACGTCTTGAGGATCGAGTACAACGAGGGTATCGGATGGGCGTCTTTCGTCTGGTTGGTGGACGGGGCAAGTGAACTCAAGTGAGACTTGAAGGCGTCCTCGACGGTCGGTCCGGCACCCGGGGGTGGATTCGGCGCTGCCAGAGTCGCGAGCAAAGACTGAAGGAACGCATCGGGCTTCGCCCGCAACAGCTCTGCCCACTCGTCCCTATTGAGATTGGGATCGAGATGGTACTGTTGATGAGAAGGCCCGCCTGTGGTACCATTGGAAATAGCAAGCGGAGGTGCCGAGACAGACGCATGAGCACCCATCGGGGCGAACCCCGTCTGCCAGTTAGGGATCCCAGGATGCTGGGGATAATACGCCTGGAAGAAAGAAGCGGTTGAGAAGAGAGGGTGGCTTGAGATCCATGTGGATGCTTACGCCAGGAAATGGCACCCCCGGGGGGGCTGGCGCGGCCTCTGCGTGGGCCTTTCCAGCAGATTTGCGTGACTGGGTCCGACGTGTACCGACGGAGCCAGCAGGAAGGCCGTCTTTCCTGGGCCGTCCAACAGGCCGCTTTATCTTCTCCCCGATGACAGTGGGGTTCTCCGAAGGCTGCTTCTTGCCACTGCCTTTGGGCCTACCCGGCCTGCGTTTCACGGGTGTTGCATTGGGATCAACCGCTGAGCTGGTAGTGAGGGTAAATGTGACAAACAATGGTGTGAGACCTACATTGTACGATGGACGGACCCGACTCGGCTGGCATGCTTGGGAGTGTGTTCTCCATGGGCGATGGTTGGAGATCCTTCGATCATGTTAGCGTACGAGTCGTGGATATTCAAAAGATTGAACGGCGAGCGAAATATCTCTAACAAAAGCCGAATATGCGAAATACGTAGCCAGTGTTCAGAAAAAAAAACTTATCCAAGCTAACCAACCTATCTGAACATGCGATCTCTGGTTGTATCCCACACAGAAAATTTTCGGGAAAAAAAAATAGAGAAGATAATTGGCCAACCGTAGAATATCCCAGATGGAGACACTCACAAGATATCCACACAGGGTTTGCCGGTGGATTTGTACCCAGTTTTTGTTATCCTGTAATCCCCTGAGACCGTCGGCTGTCGTGAGAATGCTGAAATCGCGATGAGCAACAACGTTTTCTTTTCTGGTTTTTCGGTCGGCGCTTTAAATTGTTACCATTTACCTCCGCTCGACTTTGCAGATGCCGATGGGCATCAAGGTGAGCAGTCCCACTGAGCCTTTCTATACGATTAGGACTTTTCCGTGATGATTTCAACCGAGTGCAATAGGAAGTGCCGTCTAAAAGAAAGCGTCTTTCGGACGTTTTCTGTTGTCGATTCCCGGTTCTCTGAAATATATATTTTTCCTTTTGATTTTTCTTCATCTTCCAGAGACCCGTCAGCTAACGCCTTTTGAACTCAGGTAGCATTACTCCGCGCCTTCGAAACCGTTTGTCGCGCTACCGAGGACAGGGGCCCCGTGATCGTAGGCCTTTATGCCTTTTCAGATAACTGTTAACAATGTATTTCAAGTATTTACGTGTCTCAAAATGTTAGCATTTTGAGTCTTGACCCGCACAGCATTGGGAGGTTCCCCATCGCGCCGCTAGCATTTTGAGCGTTTGAACGTTGAACATTGAACTGCCGTGGATCACAGAAACACTTGGCAACTTGCGTCCCCCCCGGCCTCTGGATGACCAATCGTTCAAAGTCAGGTCTGTACTGATCGATTCATTTGTCGCCATTGTGGACCACTTGCACAGTATGAATTGTTCGGGACTTGGGAAGCTCGCGGTTGACCACATACGCAGTCACGAGCTGGTTAGTGACGCGAACATTACGTCAATGGCATTAGTGCAGGTGTGGGAATCAGGATACCACGTTCTATGGCATTTCAAGTACCCTCTCAGGTCGGTACAGTAATTGGTTCGTCGTCGTGTAAATTATGACCTATCGGAATTTGGACCCATATGGGTTGAAAGCAACTTAGAAGTAACACTCTTGGTAAATTGCCCTCGGAGTGCGACGGAGATCTGTCTTCCTTGGCGATAAAAATCATCCTGGAAGACTGGAGGCGTCACGCAGAGCCGACTGTGAACACTTGCACGACGGTCGGCGCTTGCGTCCGTAAAATACCGGAACAGACGGTGTATCTACGACACAGGATAATGTTGGTACGACACCCAGGCCTTCCTGTGCTTCCAGATCCGGTACGTCGATGAAATCGGACATGTTTCGTGTGCGATGTCGCCTTTGCTTATATCCTATGACCGGCTGCGTCACCCGTGCTTCTATTAACTTCTGACGGAAGAAATCGACTATCAATCTACGAGCACTACTATACAACTTCTGTCAGATCGCGCTTGTCTCCC
>JBBPMU010000324.1:0-28757 GCA_038090475.1 Wakefieldia striispora | reverse complement strand
TGATTAATGCCATAGGTTAGAACATTATAGAACATTCCATAGCATAGCATATCTTTAGATCTACCATACACTTGTACAAACAGTAGAATAGTATATAAGGGACACCCCCAGCTCACAGAAGGACCCAATCTTATCCTTCTGGAGATTCCCCAAGCCTCTCTAGTCGCTTGATTCACCCCTATTGTCCTTCTGCTTGAATAGCCTTAACCTGTAAAGGTTTGGTTGTTTCATTTCCTCTCTTCTTCATTTTGTTTGAGTGATGCTTTGCATCAAATATGCTACATGTTTCTCCCACTGTCTTTGAGGTCTTACTTGATCTTATTCAAGAGCATCCTGTCTTCTACAACAAGTCCAATAATGGACAAACACCTGTTCAAAAACAACTTGCAGTTACCCTCTACCATATGGGGCACTATGGGAATGGGGCTTCAATAGAAGACATTGCCTACATTACAGGTTTGTTAAGACTGTGTTCCTCTGGAGTAACTCCAATCAGAATAGGGGCTGTTTCAGAGTTGATGGGGGTTGGATAGGATGTCAGGTTCAGCTTATGTGCTGCCCTCTTGCTAGGCATTGTGTCCCAGATTTACAAGCAGAGGTTGGAGAGGACAAAGGATAAAGGAGGACAGAGGTCAAAGGAGGATGGAGGTCAAAGGAGGTCAGAGGTCAAAGGAGGTTGAAGGAGGTTGAACAAATGTCAGAGGGGAAGCCACCAGGACTTTGAAGATCAGGAGGGATTATCTACATTGATATCAAAGCTGGAGTTTACAGTCAGAGTAACTATGAATTTATATACTTGGAGAAAACAGATTACTAACAGAGGTTGGTAAGTCAGAGAATGACTAAGATAGGAGATGACTAAATAGATGAGTAAGATGGAAGTCAGAGAAAGCATAACTGGAGTGGAGTTGGATAAACAGAGAAGCCAGAGCTGTGCTCTAAGCAATGCACAGGTACAAAATATATACTAGTATGGAAATGGAAACAGAGGTAACAAGAATTACATATCAGAAGTCCAGAGGTGTGGAGTTGTGTCCTGAGTGAGATCACTCCAGAGTTCATGAGTAAACAAGCTGGAGTTGCATCCAGAGTGTTGGAGTTGGAACAGGATATGACAAGGTGTATCAGAGGGTTCAGTTGAATTGTATACAAAGCAATGCTTTGAAGTAATTGAATCACTCCATGATACATTTGTTTGCTTGCCTACAGCACAGAAGAAAGAGGCAGAGAAAGTTTGGGTGGATATCCAACTTGGATTTAGTAGAACTTGGCAACAGGGCTGGGTCATGTATGTATAATGGCACTATTGTGGTCTTATACACCAAGCCTGGCCTTAATGGAGATGCATATTTTACCTGCAAATCCAATTATGACCTTAATTTACAGGTAAGTACATTATCTTTTAAATTTGATATGCTAATAATCTACTAGGTTGGCAACCTGCCCTCTAATTTGAGGATTGTGGATTATGCACATGTGTCATATCCCATTCCAACTCCGACACTCTGAATGCAACTCTAGCTTGTTTACTCACAAACTCCAGAGCAATCTTGCTCAGGATGCAACTCTGCACCTGATGCGAAGCAGCACTCAAACAACCAAAAGAAGAGAGAAGAATTAACATGCCAGATTCTAGGGGTTTCCTGGCAATGAATGTGGCAAGCAGAGAGTACTGAAAGTCGTGAAGAGGTGGAATGATGATAGGTAAGGATCCAAGTAGTCAAAGGAGAATATCCTTAAATCACTCCCTTGGAAGAATGATCAAGTAGATAAGACTGGGGTTACCAGTCGCAAAGGGAACTACTTAAATACATCTGAGTATCGTGCATGGACCAAGCAGTGCGTATCGTATCGTCCAATGAATAAAGAGAATAGGAAATTGTATGATGCAAGGATTGCGTATCTTGAGTCATATTGTCTGTGTCAATGAGAAAAGCAATAAGAGATAAGGAGGAGCCAATAGCAAAAGAAGAGCAGAAGATAAGCTATCGGCCAATCGGCAAGTGCCGTGAGTGGTCACGTGTGTCAGATCACATGACTGAAGGAAATTATACTGACATAGGAGCATACCAAAAGAGGAACGTCACATGATCATGTGAATGAGTCACGTGACTAGAATTACATGTTGGTGCTTGCCTTCAAGGGCTGAGCATAGCGAAATGGTTCATTAAGTAAAAAGTTCAATAAAGAATGATGTAATCATAACAGCACATCTGGACTTCCAATATGTAATTCTCATTACCTCTGTTTCCATTTCCATACTAGTATATATTTTGTACCTGTGCATCACTTAGAGCACAGCTCTGGCTTCTCTGTTTATCCAACTCCACTCCAGTTATGCTTTCTCTGACTTCCGTCTTACTCATCTATTTAGTCATCTCCTATCTTAGTCATTCTCTGACTTACCAACCTCTGTTAGTAATCTGTTTTCTCCGAGTATATAAATTCATAGTTACTCTGACTGTAAACTTCAGCTTTGATATCAATGTAGATAATCCCTTCTGATCTCCGAAGTCCTGGTGGCTTCCCCTCTGACATTCATTCGACCTCCTTTGACCTCCAACCTCCTTTGACCTCCATCCTCCTTTGACCTCTGTCCTCCTTTATCCTTTGTCCTCTCCAACCTCTACTTGTAAATCTGGGACATGACACCTAGCAAGGGGGCAGCACATAAGCTGAACCCAATGTCCTATCCAACCCCCATCAACTCCAAAACAGCCCCTATTTCACTCAGAGTTACTCTGGAGGAACACGGTCTTAACAACATGGCCTGACAGGCTCAGTCCATGATGCTTCTGCATTTGAGCATACAGCTGCAAGCAAATATACAGATTGGTTTTTTCAAGATGATGAGTTTGCTTGGGTTGACTCTGCATACCAAGTGACTCTTCATACCATTCCAGTTCACAAATGTCCTGCATCCCTTCTTCCAGAAAACACTATCTTTGATAGTATTGTTGATGCGAAGCATCACTCAAACAAACAAAAGAGGAAACAAGGATGAGTGCGCCGGGTTCTAAGGGTTTACTGGTGAGGAATGCAGTGACGAGAGATGCAATGGTCAGTAGAGTGTAATCCAAGTAAGATGAGGAGCTATCCTTAAACCACACCCTTGGAAGTATGATCAAGTAGATAAGACTGGGGTTACCAGTCGCAAAGGGAACTACTTAAATACATCTGAGTATCATGCATGGACCAAGCAGTGCGTATCGTATCATCCAATGATAAAAGAGAAAGGGAATCATATGATGCAGGGATTGTGTATCTTGAGTCATTGTCTATGAGTCAGAGGGAAAAGGAAGATAAGGAGAGTGCCAGGCCAATGGCGAAAGAAGAGCAGAAGATAAGCTATCAGCCAATCAGCAAGTGCCACAAGTGGTCACATGTGTCAGATCATGTGACTGAAGGAAATTATACTGACATAGGAGCATACCAAAAGTGGAATGTCACATGATCGTGTGAATGAGTCACATGACTAGAATTACATGTTGGTGCTTGCCTTCGAGGGCTGAGTGTTACGCGGGTGCGGAACAAAGACTTCACTCGAGATCCTTTCATACTCATAGTGTCGTCGACGACTAGGAGCAGAGTATTGCCTGTTGCTCGTGAGAGAGAAGGCGTCAGCGAAGAGGGCAGAAGCTGAAAGGGCTTAGCGCAGGAGGTAAGTCAAGTGACCTTTACAGGAGCGAAGACTTTGCAGGCAGAAGTGCGTAGAATTAGCTGAAGAGCTATTCTAGTACATCAGCGGGTATTTATACTACGAGGTACAAATAGAAACAAACAGACGCATTGCGTCGCGTGTATCGTAAAAGGAAATCAACAAAGGACGCGTAAAAGGAAACGTACGCGTAAAAGGAAATGCAGAGTCCCGTGTCCATAAAAGGAATTGGAGGGCCGTGTCCAAAAGAGGAATGCGGAGAGCCGCTAAGTATAAATGGAAAAGGATAAAATAGGACTTCCCGGTAGAAGCGAGTCAGAAGTCCGGGGGCATCCGTGAACGTGGGAAATGGCGGTGTTCCCGTGCGAAGTCTGAAGGTAGCCTAGAAGTCATGGTAGACAGGGTCAAGTTGGCCACTGTCGACGATCTCCCAGAGAAGGTCTCTATACGCCATGGAGGAAAGATCAAACCAATAGCGATCATAAGAATGAGTAGGAAAGAAAAACGTATCCATGTCTGTGGGTTCTTCACCAGAGAGTTGTCTCCAAATGATTTCGACATCGCAATCCCAAGTATCTTTGAAATCCGTAACATTAGCTCCTCTGTTGTAAGAATGATTCACCAAATCATTATCTTCAGATGTGCTCGTCGTCGAAGTCTGGGAGAGCATCATCATCAATAAATCGTCGGGTCCATCGAGGATGTCATTGTCTGTCAACGGGGCAATTTCGGGAGAAATGACCCGGGGAGGTCCGGAAACAATGGGTGCATCGGTAGTGGGGGCATCCGGGTTGGAGGTGTCTGGTAGATCCGCAACAATAGCAAGAACAGAGGCGAGGAACTCGTCGGTTGATGGGAGGGGGGATGGGGAGTGGGACAGGGGACTTGGAGGGGGAGGAGACCGGTTCCGTGAGTTCAGCGAGGGTTGTGAGAAATTCTCTAATCTCGTTAAGGTCAAGCTCGACAACCAGAGGGGATGGCTGAATATCTGTTCCGGGTCTAGTAGATCCCAGATGGGACGCATTTGGTCCAGGCGTGGGTCGTCGGGGAAGAGTTGGGTGGTCGGGAGAATATGGGGGAGGGGCGGCATTAAGAGAGGATAAGGAAGCCGCGTCCAGCTCATCAGGTCAGATAGGATAGGTTGGGACAGGGGCAGGTAGAGGAGCTCGGGCAATGGGGTAGAGATGCGTAGTTCGTCCCAGAGTGTGGTTCGAAGGGAGCTCAGAGGATGTGATATAGTCCCGTCGCTGGAGAGGAGAGAGGCTGATGAGGGTGGTACAGAGGAGGGGTTGAACGTTGGTGGAGGGAAGGAGGTGGATGATGGTTCCGAACCCAACGTGGTCAAGGGCATTGAGTATAATCCCTCCAGTACCCTGTATGGAATAGGAGAGGGCCACTGCCCAAGATTCTCTGAGTTGGATTGGGGATCGTTGTTGGATCTCCGACGAGAGGATAGAGTTTCGGAACGCCTGGAGGAGGAATGGGATGACTGTCGTGTGGCCGGATAGGGGAAGGTCCACAATTGGGAGCACGAGTGGTGGGGAGGCAATGATCGCAGCATAGAAGACATTTCAATGGAAATGAGGAAGTCTATCTAGAAAAATGGGAATGGGGTCCAAAGTAGAGAGTAAGGCGTCGAGGGGAATGTCCAAGTACGCCAGTGGGTTTGCTGTCATAGAGGGAGAAGGGGAAAGGGAGATGTGAGAGGAAGAAGAACGGGAGTGGAATGACTCAAGAATCGTTCCAACCGTCCGCCTCAGCCATCCAGCCAGAGTAGGTCGCGCCGGTTGAATAGCGAAGGACGGGGGTGGTGACGTCATGGGGGGAGACGATTCCGACAGAGATTCTGTTGGGGGTGATGTGGGCGACAAAGAAGAGGGAGTCGTGAGAATATTGGACTTTGAGGGCGAGGGTGAAGATGCAATAAAAGAAGAGGATAGTGAGGGCAGAGAATACGAGAAATACGACGAGAGGAAAGGTGATTTCCGTCATGTAGGAGGGCAAAATGAGGGGAAGGCCTTGGGGCGAGAGGCTTTATATAGATTGAGGAGAGTCTTGGCGTTTACCAAATTGGATGGTGGTTCCCACGTATTATCGGAGGACGGATAGCCTTTCCATTTGATAAGGAACTGCGGATTCCGTGCGGAACCCCGATGTCCCACGATAGCTTCGACTTCGTATTCTTCTTCTGATCTGAGAAGATCCAGTGGTGGTCTTGAGAAGGAAGGGCCGTGTTCATCGGTTTCTCGATAAGGGAAGAGGATGGAAGCATGGAAGACATCATGTATCTTCCAGGTGGGGGGAAGTTTGAGTCGGTAGGAAACGGGGGAGAGGACTTGGGTGATTTCGAAGGGTCCCTCACGACGAGGAGAGAGTTTGTGGGAGTGGTAGCCAAGTTTTAGGTTCTTGTTGTCGAGCCAAACCTTTTGACCGACTTTCCAAGGTGTAAACTTGGTAGTAATGCAGGATTTCATGTCGTCCTGTGCCTTCTGATGAGCAGCAAGAGCTTCCGTTCTGGCCTCATCAAGTTTAGTAAGGCGTTGTTCGGCGGCCGGGACAAAGGTGGTTCTCGTGAGGGAAGGATATGCACGGGGTTCATAGCCATACATGAGGGAAAATGGGGATTGGTTGGTAACGGAGTGGACATTGGAGTTGTGGGAGAATTCGGCCATAGGGAGGAGGGAAGCCCAGGTGGTTGGTTTCCCTTCGCAGAAGATTTGAAGATAAGTTTCCAACTCCTGGTTGACGCGTTCAGTTTCACCGTCGGTTTGAGGATGGTAGGCGGTGGAGAGAGCGAGGTCGTAATTGAGGAGTCGGGCAAGTTCTTTAGCGAAGACAGAGGCGAATTGGGGGCCACGATCAGAGATAAGTTTGTCATGGAGTCCGAATTGCGGGAAAACTTGAGAGAAAAATAGGGAAGCCACCCCTTCGGCGGAGATAGTTTTGGAACAAGGGATATAAATTACCCCCTTAGTAAGACCATGGTCGACCACGACCATAATAGAATCATGGCCGTCTGACAGGGGAAGGTCGGTGATGAGATCAACGGAGATCTGCTGAAAGGGGCAGGTTGCTTTGGAAGGAATGGGGGACAGTGGTGGGGTCGTTGGGTGTGTGACCACTTTGTTAGCCTGGCAAGTAGCACAGCCTGTGATAAATTTCCGGGCAAAGGTAGCCATACCGGGCCACCAATAGTCTCAGCGGAGCAAGTGGAGGAGGCGGAAATATCCGGGATGGCCGGCGGCAGGGGAGTTGTGAATAGCGGTGACGAGCTCCTTCCGAGCGTTGTCAGGGATGTAGAGGCGCCCTTGGAAGAAGAGGGAGCCTTTGTGGAATTCCCAGTCTTTCGGGGAAGCACGGGGAAAGAGAGAACTACCGTTCTGCAGGGCAAGAAGTGCCTTTTGAACGATAGGGTCGGCGGTGGAGGATTCGGCGATCTTGGAAGCGAGGTCCGCATCTATAGCGTTGATGAAATGCTCAGGATCAAGAAGTGTGACGTCTTGATTGTCCTTGGAGGTATCGACGAAGTCCTTTCGGGAGAGGGCATCGGTGGGTCCCATATAGGAACCGGGGCAGGTATCATAGAGGATATCAAAGTCCTGAAGGAAGAGCATCCAGCGAGTGTGGCGGCGGGTGAGTTTGCGGGGTTGTTTGAAATACACCAAATTTTTGTGGTCGGTGATAATGGTGACTGGATGTGGGGTACCGCTTAGGTACTGTCGCCATTCTTCAAGGGCCTTGATGACCGCAAGTAACTCCCAGTCGTAGATATCGTAGTTGTGCTCGGTGGGGGAGAAAGTGCAGGAGAAATACGAGCAGGGGTGAAGGTCTCCATTAACGTCCTTTTGCATGAGGACCGCTCCCGCACCAGTGAGAGAGGCGTTGGTCATGACGGTAAAGGGGTGTTGCGGGTCGGGCATGGAAAGGACAGGGAGGACAAGAAACTTTTCCTTGAGAATACGGAAAGCACGAGCTTGATCGTCCTTCCATTCCCAGGTGGTGGATTTCCTTGTGAGTGCAATGAGGGGGGCGGCGATGGCGGAAAAATTGGCAATAAATTTCCGGTAAAAGTTGCAGAATCCTAGGAAAGAACGGACACCCTTGACAGAAGTAGGGAGGACCCAAGATTTGATGGCGGAGAGCTTGGTGGGGTCCATTCGGATTTCGCCTTCGGCAATAATCATTCCAAGAAAGTCGACAGACTTCTGAGAAAAGGAACACTTTTCAAGCTTCAAATGGAGGTGTAGTTCAGTCATTCGTTCCAGAACACGACGGGTTCGTTCGTCATGGAGGTCCTGGTCGTCTTTAGTGTGGATGAGGAGGTCGTCCATGTAGATGATAAGCCATCCTTCCTCCATCATGTCGCCAAAGTAGTGGTCCATGAATGCCTGAAACGTCGGGGGGCCGTTGCACATTCCGAAGATCATAATGAGGGGTTCGTAGAGGCCGAATGGGGTGATAAACGCAGCCTTCCATTGGTCACCGTCCTTGATGCGAATGTTGTTAAATCCCCAGCGCACATCCATCTTAGTGAAGATGTTGGATCCTCGTAATTTGTCCATAAGATCTGGGATGAGGGGAAGAGGATAGGCATTCTTGACAGTGTGTTTGTTAAGGTAGTGATAATCCTGGCAGGGTCGGAGCTTTCCGTCCTTCTTAGCGATGAAAAAGAAAGGAGCGGCCTGAGGGGATTTGGATGGGCGAATGGTTCCTTTGTTCAGGTGTTCCTCGATGAATTCCTTGCAAGCAGTGGTTTCGGCAGGGTTGAGAGAATAGGGTTTCGCCTTTCGAGGTACGAACGAGTCCTTGAGTTCGATGGCATGGTCGAAGTCTCTAGATGGTGGAATGAAACCGTCTTCGGGTTCATCGAATACCTTTTTAAAGTCTTTGAACGCATCGGGCAACGCTACCTGCGGGGCCTTCTTTTGCGCGGCAATAGTTGTCAATAGGGTTACCTTCCGGATCACTTCCGGGAGGAGTTTTGCTTACTTTGCTTTTCGTATGATACACTGTTTGATGGCTCGCTGCCTAGCGTCATAGTTGGTCTTGGATACATGGTCGGGATTTTTGTCGATAAAGCGAATAAGGTAGGCTTGCGCTTCCCTTAGTGGGTCGTCATGTTGGCGAACCTTGGTGCCATGGTTGAATTCGATGGTCCTGGTAGTCCAATCGATCCGCGGGTTTACCTTTGTTAGCCACGGCATTCCCAGAATAATATTTTGGGATCCACAGTTGATCACCATGAGTTCCTGTTGGTGCTCTGTGTCAGCGTAGCACAAAGTAATGAATACCTTGAAGCGGATTTCTCCAGACTTGTTCTTGGTACCGTCTACATTCTTGGCTCCAATTGGTTCAGCTAGTCGGATAAGAGGGATCCGGTTCCGTACAGTGAAGTCTCGATCAATGAAAGATCCGGTGGCTCCAGAGTCGATGAGGGCGGTGGTGGCGACAATTTCTCCTGTCCTTCCTGCATAAAGGGATATGGGGACGTGTATTGCCCTATCTGCAGGAGAGGATACAAAAATGGGAGCTATAGTTACAGGAGTCCTTGTCCTTGAGGTAGCAGACGTCGCTCTACTCCTCAATGCTGAAAATCCGCCTCATCTTCTTCAGCCTCTTGTTCGGGTTCAGTGAGAATCGCTTGTTGAGTGTCGTCAGAAAACAGTTCCAAAAGAGAGATTACTTGGTGGGAGGTCATTCCCTTGCCTTTTGCATAGGCAGCGATGGGGTCGATAGGAGAGTCTTCTTCGGCAATCCTGATCTTCTGTGGGAGAGAAACACGATTCTTCCCGTTACGATGTTTACCAGCGAAGCAGCCGGTACGGTGGCAAATGAAACACATCTTCTTCTTGATGTGGTCGATCCTTTCCGCAGGAGTAAGGGAGACATAGTCCACATCCATGGCCATGGGGTCGCGGGATCAGGATGAGGACGGAGTCGATCCGATGTAAGAGGTTCCTCCTTTCTGGAGTAAGTCGTTGCGGATGATCGCATGGTAGAAGTGAGAGGCCTTGTCAAGCCAATCATTCGAGGTTGCAGGTTCCTTCTCTAAGGCTGTCATCATGGTGGCGATCTGCTTCGAGACCGCGCGACAAAGAATATCCTTCAAGACGTTCTGGTTGGAGATGTCGCTCCTGGAGGCTTTGAGCTGGAAGGCACTGCGGAAAGCATCGAAGTTGCCGTTGAAAGGTTTCCCTTCCATACAGATGTTATGGAGAGTCATTCGCACGGTGTCTTTGAGGCCGGGGGGTATAAAGACGGTGCGGAAGTCCTTCTCCATTTCGGTGAGGACGTCGGTCCAGGAGGCAATGGGGGCAGTCATAATCTTCATGAGCCAGGCTTCGGAGAAGGTTGCCCCTCTTCCCTGGTTCATTCGATTCAGGAGGGTGATCACGATCTTCTTGTCGTCGTACTTGGCAGTGTTGATGGCGAAATAGGCTTTCATAGCCAACAGCCAGCGGGAGGCGTCTTCACTCTTGCCGGAGAAGGGGTCTGGGCAAGCCGCCTTGAGTTCATCTTGGGCAGGGTTCGACATGCTGCTAGGGGATGGGGAAGGAGAGCGAGTGGTCGGAGTGTGCTGGGAAGATGGGAGGGTCGATTGGAACTGGAGAGGGGAAAGGGCAGGGGTAGAACCTAAAGGCGATGGGGTAGGAGTATATCCTGGAGTAACGTTAAGAAGGGGTCCTCGTCGAGTATCAGGGGATGGGACTTGAGAGGATCCGGCTACTCGTCGTCTAGGTTGGGTGGGTGAGCGTGGGGAAGAAGTTCCAGAAGGATGTGCGGTTTGGTAAGGGTTTGCGTAGGGGGAAGCAGTGGATGGTCGTTCATCGTCAGAGGAGTCTTCCGAAGCAGGAGGACGATACGTGGTGTGAAGTTGGGCAGATCCCGTGCATAGTAGCAGGGATCAAGGGACGAGCTAATTCTTTTGTTATGCGGGTGCAGAACAAAGACTTCACTCGAGATCCTTTCGTACTTGTAGTGTCGTCGACAACTAGGAGCAGAGTATTGCCTGTCGCTCGTGAGAGAGAAGGCGTCAGCGAAGAGGGCAGAAGCTGAAAGGGCTTAGCGCAGGAGGTAAGTCGAGCGACCTTTACAGGAGCGAAGACTTTGCAGGCAGAAGTGCATAGAATTAGCTGAAGAGCTATTCTAGTACATCGGTGGGTATTTATACTACGAGGTACAAATAGAAACAAACAGACATGTCGCGTCGCGTGTATCGTAAAAGGAAATCAACAAAGGACACGTAAAAGGAAATGTACACATAAAAGGAAATGCGGAGTCCCGTGTCCATAAAAGGAATTGGAGGGCTGTGTCCAAAAGAGGAATGCGGAGAGCCGCTAAGTATAAATGGAAAAGGATAAAATAGGACTTCCTGGTAGAAGCGAGTCAGAAGTCCAGGGGCATCCGTGAACGTGGGAAACAGCGGTGTTCCCGTGCGAAGTCTGAAGGTAGCCTAGAAGTCATGGTAGACAGGGTCAAGTTGGCCACTGTCGACGATCTCCCAGAGAAGGTCTCTATACGCCGTGGAGGAAAGATCAAACCAATAGCGATCATAAGAATGAGTAGGAAAGAAAAACGTATCCATGTCCGTCGGTTCATCACCAGAGAGTTGTCTCCAAATGATTTCAACATCGCGATCCCAAGTATCTTCGAAATCCGTAACACTGAGCATAGCGAAATGGTTTGTTCAGTAAAAGTTCGATGAAGTATGATGTGAATCATAACATTACCCCTTCTAAGGTCCGAGTCGTCCTGACAAGGAGAGAACTTTTATGCTTCATAGTCCAGATGAGTGAGTGCAGAGCGCAAGTGGAAGTCAATAGAATAATTGGAGAAAAGAGAATTGAATTTGGTGGTGGAGAGGCCCCTAAGTTTTCTGGGGGCAGAGGGATGAGCTTGGTGGAAAGATTTGACCACATTGGGTGCGTTTTTTAGGTGGTCTGTGAGTTCCCAGGTGTGGTCCAAGTCTTCCCACCCTTTCCAGTGGACGAGGTATTCTAATTTCTGATTTTTTATTCAAGTGGGAGGACTTTGGTGATTTTGTATGGTCCAATCCACTTTTGTGTAAGTTTTTTTGTGGTATAGGGGAGCTTAAGGTGCTCCATGGATAGCCATACTCATTGCCCAACTTCATATGTTGGGGCCTCTGAGCGTTTTCGCATTGCATTTTTGATCATCTGTTGTCGTGTTTCATCAAGTGCTTGTTTTATTTCGTCATGGGAGTGCGCGCAGTCATCTGTGAAAGAAATTCCTTTTGCATTTTTGAATCCTAACTGAGGTTGGTAGGTTTTGGTGATGGCGAATGGGGTGGTGTTAGTGAAGCGAAGCTACACTCAAACAATCAAAGGAGCGGGAAAGAAGGGAAAGAGCACCGGGTTCTAGAGGCTCACCGGCGACGAAAGCTGCGAGAAGATGAAGGTGGAAATCGTGTAGAGGAATGATGATAATAATGATGCAAGTGAGGCCTAGGAGCTATCCTTAAATCACACCCTTGGAAGTATGATCAAGTAGATAAGACTGAGGAATCAGTTGACTATGTATGTACATGGGTTTATATACTGTTAGATATCATGCATGGACCAAGCAGTGCATATCATATCGTCCAATGAGAAAAGAAGTAGAGGAATCGTATGATGCGATGATCGTGTATCTTCAGGTAAGCATCTATGAGTCAATGAGAAGGGAGATAAGGGAGATGCCTGGCCAATGGCGAAAGAAGAGCAGAAGATAAGCTATCAGCCAATCGGCAAGTGCCGGAGTGGTCATGTGTGTCAGATCACATGACAGAAGGAAGTTTATACTGACATAGGAGCATACCAAAAGTGGAACATCACGTGATCATGTGAATGAGTCACGTGACACGAATTACATGTTGGTGCTCGCCTTCAAGGGCTGAGCATAGTGAAATGGTTTGTTAAGTAAAAAGTTCAATAAAGAATGATGAAATCATAACAGTTAGTGGCTGACCCAAGAGAATTGTTGTGTTGGAACTGTGTGAGTCTGAGCCATTCGCACCAGTGTCCTGCTTCTTCACAACATATGTAAGTGCGAAGGTATTGTTCCATTTCTCTATTGATGTGTTCAGTTTGACCATCGGTTTGGGGATGATATGCAGTGGAGATTTGTTGTTTGATGTCTAGAATTTGGCACAGATGCTTTGTGAACTCTGAGACGAATTGTGGGCCTCGGTTGGATACGATGGAAGAGGGTAGGCCATGGTTGCACCACACCTCATCTCTAAATAATTTCACTAAATCTAAAGATGAGATCTTCTTTAAACAAGGGGTGAAAATAACTTCTTTCAAGAAATGATCAACAATAATGCAAATAGAATCATACCCCTTCGATGGGGGTAATCCCGTGACGAAATCAATAGAGAGATCTTCCCAAGGTCATGAAGCTGACTCGAGGGGTAACAGTTTTCCTGCCAGTGCTGTTGACTTCCCCTTTGTGAGGGCACACGCTTGGCAGTGATCTATATATTCAGCAATGTCTTTAGTCATGCCATTCCAGGTGTAGAATTGAGAAATGAGATGGCTCGTGTGAGCTCGTCCTGCATGTCCTGCCACAGGGGAATCATGGAAAAGTGTCAGTAGTTCAGTTCTCAGGGATGAAGGGATGAAAATCTTGAATTTGTCGTTTTTGTATACCTTTTCTTTGTCACAGAAGGTGAACCCCTGTGGAATCTCGGATTCGGTTAGCAGATCAGTAGCTTTTTGTATTTTTTCGAAGAATGGGGAGACAATGGTGACCTCATGAGAGTTCACCACTTTTATATCTTTTTCTGGGATTACCACCACATTTGCATTGTGGTTCTCTACTGCGTCGCCATGATCAGGTCTTTGGGAGAGCATGTCGGCTTGTCCATTCTGCATGCCTGGTTTGTAGCACATGACATAGTTGAACTCTTGAAGTAGAGCATGCCATCTTGCTTGTCGAGGGGACAATGTTTGCAGCTTCTTCCAGTACTTGAGGTTCTTGTGGTCTGTCCAAATTTTGAAGGTTTCTTGGTCAACTAGGTAGTGTCACCAGTCCTGTAAAGCTCTGATAACTGCTAGTAATTCTTTGTCATAAATCAGATAATTTCATTCCGCTGAATCAAAAGAATGAGAAATGAAAGTACAAGGCTTCCATATACCATTGTCATCTTTTATAGATAAAACCGCTCCCATTGCTATGTCGGATGCGTCTGTTTCTACTCACATTGGCTTCTTTTGGTCTGGATAGGCCAAAAGGGATTCTTTAGTAAATGCTTCCTTTAAGGTTGTAAACGCCTTTTCTTGTTTGCTTCCCCATTTGAAGGGGGTATCTTTCTTTGTTAGATCGTTCAGTGGTCATGCTATGTGGGCAAAATTAGGGATGAATTGTCGATAATAGTTGCAAAGGCCTAAAAAGCCTTGCACTTGTTCGAGTCTGGTTGGCGTGGGCCAATCCAGAACTCCTGCAACTTTGGATGCTTGCATTTCTACCCCTTCTTGGGATACAACCATTCCAAGGAAATCTACCTTTTTCTACGAAAAGTGGCATTTTTCAGGCTTAATGTATAAATCATTTTCTTGAAGCTGCTTGAGTACCTCCTTTATGATTTGTTCATGTTCAAATTGAGTTTTCCCACTTGTGAAAACCATGCAATCATCAATAAAAATGATTACCATGGCATACATATCGTTGAAAATGTCATTCATCATGTTCTGGAATGTTGAAGGTGAGTTGGTCTTCCTGAAGTACATTACTAGGGGTTTGTAGGCCCCCATTGGTGTGACAAAAGCTGCTTTCCATTCGTCTCCTTCCTTTATTCAGACATTGTTATATCCCCACCATAAGTCCATGGTGGTGAATAAGTCCACTCCTTGAAGTCTATCGATCAGAGAAGGGATTAATGGAAGTGGATACGCGTTTTTAATGGTTCCTTCGTTAAGATAATGATAGTCCATGACTAATCGTTTTTTACTGTCCTTCTTGGGTATAAAGAACACAGGAGCTGTCTGAGGTGATTTTGAGGGTCATATATATCCTTTTTTCAGTTCTTTCTGTAGGAAGTTAGCTACTTCCTCCATCTCTGTTTGCGACAGAGGTATCACTCATCCTTTTTTGGGAACAAAGTCTTCTTTTAGTTCGATGGTGTCATCCCACGGTTTGTGCATGGGCATCCTTTCCAATTCTTTTTTAGAGAATACATCTAGAAATTCATGGTAAGTTTCTGGGACCATACTTTTTATGTGGTCTTCTTCTTCTTTCTTGGTCATCGCCCTAGTGAAGAACATAGGCGGTAGTCACATTCTTGACATTTGCTGACAGTAAGTCGTGCATTGGCCAAATTTTATTTCGCCGGTAATCCAGTCTATTTCGGGGTTGTGTTGATTCAACCAGTCGTAACCTACTGTATAAACATGGGGTGGGTTCCCAAGTTAGTTACATATGCGTCGATGAATTCTGAATGTCTGTTTATTTCTAAGAATACGTTAACCTTGTGTGTGATCTCTCCTATTGAGGAGTTGGATCCATCCACATTGGATACCCCTATGGGTGTGGGTAGTCTGGTTCCTATGATACCATTAGTTTCACAAAACATTTTATCAATAAAAGTGTTCGTGGTGCCTGAGTCAATCAACGAGCGACAGGTCACCATATACCATCCTTGGAGTTTTCTGAAACAAATATTAGTGAGCGGAGAAAGATGTCCAGAGTGATTAAGGATGGATTGAATGAAAGTCTGAGGGTTGGAAGGTGAGGAAGAGACAAAACATAAGGTAGGTGTTGAAATGGAAAAATTGTCTTTATCAATAAAAATGGAATTAAGCACAGTATTTTTTACTTCTGCTGCCATGCCCGAATGGGATGCCATTCCAGAAGTGGGGGAGGAATCGGATACATGCTCTGCCATATCGTGAAGTGAAAGCTTGTCCATAGGGGTATCATAGGAGAAAGTCTCACTGCCTTCTACATCAAGTAGTGAAAAAAAGAATTGTTCTGAAAAAGACGAAATCGATGAAATACTACTGGGGGCCAGGTTACCCTCTCTCACCCAGACCCTTGTCCTTTTACTGCCTCAGCAGCGCAAGCATCCATTTCTGCTCAGATCCTATCTCTCCAGTAGGCTTCAGCTTCGTCCGTGATGAAGGAAGCATTGTGGGCAGCGTATCCTGCTGCCGGGGGAGGAGGAGCCATTGGAAGCAGTGGGAAGTTGGTCGTATATCCCAGTGACCATGGGCCTTGGTTGGGTGGGTAGCCACCCCAGTGTTGTTGGCATGGTGTGCCACCTTGGTATTGTACCTGTTTCAGGGCATGACAGTTACGAGCCAACTGGCCTGGCTTACCACAGTTGAAACATAAGAATTGCCTCTGCGGTTGGGCATTTGGAGTGGGGGGAAGAGGGCATGGTTGGCTGGCAGCTGGCCACACATTGGTGTTTGTCATCATCGCATCGATGACCATAGGAGCACCTCTGCCAGGCTGGGTGCCGTATTGAGAATACCGGGGTTGATGGTAGGGGTAAGGAGGTGAGGTCCCTTGTGGGCGGTAGTACCAAGACTTGTTTCCTGTGGGGACAGGGGGAGCTTTTGCTCACTGAGGTCCTTGTTGGGGTTGCCCCCTTTCCTCTGTGAGCCTCTTGAAGGCTTGTCCTACCCTCATACATATACTCCTTGGACAAAGGTGGGTACCAGTGTCCAGTTTTCTTGTCCACCTCCAGCATTGAGTGAAGGGAGACCTCTTGGTAAATGTGGTAGGATACCACCACTTTGAGGAGGTGGGCCTCTCCGTCCAATATCTCAGCCTCAATGGCCAAGATGTTGAACTTCTGGAGGAAGTCTGCTATTTGAGAAGCCCCTTGCCTAAGTTCTCTCAGATCTTTGTAAGCTTGATGCATTAGCATCAAGATCTGAAAAAATCCTTTAATGGTTTCCTGGAGATCGTCCCAGGTAGGGTAAAAGATGGGGTCTTTCCCCAAGTACTTCTCTAATTGCTGCTGAGCGAAGGGCTCAGCAGTTTCTTTGAAGCGGAGTAATACTGCCGTTGTTAGGACTCTGTCATCCTTAAACTCAGAGGCCTCTATCCAGGCCCGGAGTTTCATCCACCACATTCTAAATTTTTTCTTATCACCGTCCCATTTCCTGGGCTTGGCAAGTCATTTATAGGAGTCCTTTTCTCCTTTCTCTTCGAGTTGTTGGATGAACTCTTTTGCGAAGAGCAATTTGTTTGACTTGGGGATGGGGGATGAGGGACGCAGTACTGAAGTGGAGGTTCCTTGGCCCGACATTGGAGGGGGAGGGCAGTAGTTGACGGGGGATTGAAATGGTTCCTCCTGGATGGAGGGTGAAGAGGATCTGGATGAAGGCAGGGATGGGGAGTCAGGAGTTTCTGACATGGCAGCTTACTGATCCTGAAATGAGACGGAAACGTCAAAGGTTGAACCTCAAACCTCAAAGGCGAAGTCTTCCCTTACAACGGGGTATCTGTGGATGCCCAGTGACACAAAGTCAAAGGGGGAATACTTGACTCAGAGTCAAAGTACTTGGAGGACGCGTAGTCTCTCTGAAACGAACGAGAGCAGAAAAAGAAGAGGAGCGCCGTTTATCCTCTGGCTACGAGTGTAAATGAAAATAGGATTTCCCAGTAGCCCCTTAGAAGATCCTAAGAGGGTCTCACCTAGAAGAAAATACCCTGGGGAGTAAATTCCAAATAGCAAAGACTGGAGAACCAGTCTACATGGGTACTCTACTTAAATACTGTGTCATATCATGCATGGACCATGCCATGCATATCCTAAGTGTCCAATGAGAAACAAGAGAAATGAAATCGTACCATCGGCCATATCAATGGACCAGTATCCTATCTGAGGGTCATCTGCCATTTGCTGGATGGGGATCAAAGAGAAGAGAAGAAATGGAAACGTGTCCATGGAGATAAGAGATCTCCAAATCTCGTGAGAAAGTCTATGTGTCCAAAAGAAGGGTTATTCCCAAAGAGACAGCCACCAGGAAGAAGTCTGAAGGATCACCGATGGCCAATCAGCAAATGCTGCCAAGTGGTCACGTGCTCCAGATCACGTGACGAAAGAAATTATACTGGAGTAAGAGCGTACCAATAGTGAAACATCAGGTGACATCAAGTCACGTGATCAGCGAAGTACATGTAAACAGCTTTCTTCAGTCGGATCGCCGCAAGAAGGGGTGGTCTAAATAAAAGTTGAAAAAGGTGTCAATAAAATGTAGCGTCTTTCAGGAAAGAAATATAGGGTTCGTTACATTACCCCCTCTTTAGAATCAAGTTGTCCCGACTTGGTACAACGCTTCGAGGTCGATATGAGAACATGTTCCTGTGGGAACGAAATCTGTTGAATAGTTTTTGAACAAAGATAGGAACTCGTTCATCTCGAGTCCATGTAAGGCTCGTGGGGCACCCGGACTTTTCTTTTTAAATTCTTTTATTTTTTCTGGAGCATTCCGCAGGTTCTCAGTGGGCTCCCATGTCCTGTCAGTTTCATCCCATCCTAGCCAGTGGATGAGGTATTCAAGTTTCTTTTTGTTCAATCGGGAGGTGACGATATAGTCGACCTCGTGTTCTTCGTATCCTTCATCGTTGACTTCAATAGTGTCTAGTTTGGTCTTCTTCTGACCCGGGAGGACTTCTTTATACGGTTTTACTCTAGAAATATTAACTGTGGGGTGAATAGCAATATTCTTTGGGAGTCGAAGCGTTACCGCATTCGGTAGGATCTGTAAAATCTCGTAGGGCCCTATCCATTTTTGCATGAGTTTTCAAGTTGCATAAGGGAGCTTTAAGTGCTCCGTGGATAGCCAGACTTTTTGGCCGATTTCGTATATCGGAGCGTCAGATCTCTTTTTATCTCCCTGCTTCTTCATCCGTTGGCGAGATTCTTCGAGTGATTTCCGTACTTGGTCGTGTGAAGATTTGTAATCCTTCGCGAATTCACCGCTTCTTGAAAGGTCTCCTTCGAAGCCTAATTGCGGGGCATATTTCCTTGTGATGGCAAATGGGGTGGTTCCTGTTGCGGATCCGAGCGAGTTATTGTGTTGGAATTGGGCGAGTTTGATCCATTCTGCCCATTCTTCTTGCTTCTTCATGACATATGTGCAAAGGTATTGCTCTAGCTCTCTATTAATCCTTTCTGTTTGGCCATCTGTTTGAGGATGGAATGCCGTTGAAAGCTTCTGTTGGATACCTAGTAGTTTGCATAGGTGCTTGGTGAATTCCGAGGTAAACTGTGGTCCTCGATCTGATACGACCGTAGAGGGAATGCCGTGCTGGCACCATACTTCATTCCTAAAGAGTTTTGCTAAATCCAGTGAAGAAATCTTCTTCAAGCAAGGTGAAAATACCACCTCCTTGGAAAACCTATCAACAATAACGCAAATTGAGTCCCATCCGTTTGAAACGGGTAAACCAGTAATGAAATCAATAGAAATGTCTTCCCATGGGCCTGAGGCGACTTCCAGGGGTATCATTTTGCCTGCCGGTGCCTTTTGCTTACCCTTTGTGAGGGCGCAGACGTTGCAGCTATCTATATATTCCTGAACATCGTGAGTGATGCCAGGCCAATGGTAAAATCTAGAAATTAGATGACATGTTCGTGCCCTTCCGCCGTGTCCTGTGAGCGGGGAATCATGGAACTGTTCAAAAAGTGTCATCTGCAGAGAGTGGGGAACAAAAACTTTGAATGAAAGATTTTTATATACCTCTTCGCTAGCATCGTAGCGGAAATCTTCTGGTACATCTGCGCATTGCAGGGATCTTGACTCTTTTCTTACTTGGTCGAAAAGGCTGGAGGCAATTTTGATATTCCTCGCTTCATAACTCTTCTCCTCTGGCTGGGAGGTATCTCCTAGGGGGTTCATCAACTTCAAGTCAGAATTTTCATTAGTCATCATCTTGTCGACGGCATCTTGCTGGATGAATTTCTTTTTAGAGACATTCGGTATTACCACCATATTTTCATTGTGGTTTTCGACTGCATCACCGTGATCTGGTCTTCTTGAGAGTGCATCTGCTCTCCCATTCTGCGTCCCAGGCTTGTAGCACATTTCATAATTGAATTCTTGTAATAGTGCGTGCCACCTCACCTGTCTTGGGGACAACGTCTGGGGTTTCTTCCAGTATTCCAGATTCTTGTGATCGGTCCAAATTTCGAATGATTCTCTTCCTATTAAATAGTGGCGCCAGTCTTGCAGCACCCGAATGACTGCTAAAAGTTCCTTGTCATAAATGGGATAATTTCTTTCAGCAGAATCAAATGAATGTGAAATGAAGGCGCATGGTCTCCATATACCATCGTTCCCTCTTGAGGAAAGAACGGCACCCATTGCTATGTCCGAAGCATCTGTTTCTACGCGGATCGGCTTCTTCTGGTCTGGGAAGACCAAGAAGGTATCTTCTTCGAAAGTTTTCTTTAGATCTTCAAACGCTTTCTGCTGTTCGCTTCCCCATGAAAAGGGGGTATCTTTCTTCGTTAGATCGTTTAGGGGTCTTGCCATGTCAGCGAATCTTGGAATGAATTTTCTATAGTAATTGCAAAGGCCTAGGAAGCCTTGCACTTGTTTGAGTCGAGTTGGAGTAGGCCAGTCTTTGATTCCTGCTGTTTTCTGTGCCTGTTACGCGGGTGCGGAACAAAGACTTCACTCGAGATCCTTTCATACTCGTAGTGTTGTTGACGACTAGGAGCAGAGTATTGCCTGTCGCTCATAAGAGAGAAGGCATAAGCGAAGAGATAAAAAGCTGAAAGGGCTTAGCGCAGGAGGTAAGTCGAGCGACCTTTACAGGAGCGAAGACTTTGCAGGCAGAAGTGCGTAGAATTAGCTGAAGAGCTATTCTAGTACATTGGCGGGTATTTATACTACAGGGTACAAATAGAAACAAACAGACGCATCGTGTCGCATGTATCGTAAAAGGAAATCAACAAGGGATGCGTAAAAGGAAACATACACGTAAAAGGCAATGCGGAGTCCCATGTCCATAAAAGGGATCAGAGGTCTGTGTCCAAACAAGGAAGCGGAGAGCCGCTAGGTATAAATGGAAAAGAGACAAATAGGACTTCCCGGTAGAAGTGAGTCAGAAGTCCGGGGGCATCCGTAAATGTGGGAAATGGCGGCGTTCCCGTGCGAAGTCTGAAGATGGGCTAGAAATCGTGGTACACAGGGTCAAGTTGACCACTGTCGACGATATCCCATAGAAGGTCTCTATACGCCGTGGAGGAAAGATCAAACCAGTAGCGATCATAAGAATGAGTAGGAAAGAAAAACGTATCCGGGTCCATCGGTTCTTCACCAGAGAGTTGTCTCCAAATGATTTCGACATCGTGATCCCAAGTATCTTCGAAATCCGTAACATTAGCTCCTCTGTTGTAAGAATGATTCACTGAATCATTATCTTCAGATGTGCTCGTCATCGAAGTCTGGGAGAGCATCATCATCAATAAATCGTCAGGTCCGTCGAGGATGTCGTTGTCTGTCAACGGGGCAATTTCGGGAGAAATGACCCGGGGAGGTCCGGAGACAGTGGGTGCATCGGTAGTGGGGGCATCCAGTCTGGAGGTGTCCGGTAGATCCACAACGATAGCAAGAATGGAGGTGAGAAACTCGTCGGTTGACGGGAGGGGGGACGGGGAGCGGGATGGGGGACTTGGAGGGGGAGGAGACTGGTTCTGTGAGTTCAGCGAGGGTTGTGAGAAATTCTCTAACCTCGTTAAGGTCAAGCTCGACAACCGGAGGGGGTGGCTGAATATCTGTTCCGGGTCTAGTAGATCCCAGATGGGACGCATTCGGTCCAGGCGTGGGTCGTCGGGGAAGAGTTGGATGGTCGGGAGAATATGGGGGAGGGGCAGCATTAAGAGAGGGTAAGGAAGCTGTGTCCAGCTCATCAGGTCGGATAGGATAGGTTGGGACGGGGGCGGGTAGAGGAGCTCGGGCAACAGGGTAGAGATGCGTAGTTCGTCCCAGAGTGTGGTTTGAAGGGAGCTCAGAGGCTGTGATATAGTCCCATTGTTGGAGAGGAGAGAGACTGATGAGGGTGGTACAGAGGAGGGGTTGGACGTTGGCGGAAGGAAGGAGGTGGATGATAGTTCCGAACCCAACGTGGTCAAGGGCATTGAGTATAATCCCTCCAGTACCCTGTATGGAATAGGAGAGGGCTGCCGCCCAAGATTCTCCAAGTTGGATCGGGGATCGTTGTTGGATCTCCAACGAGAGGATTGAGTTTCTGAACACCTGGAGGAGGAATGGGATGACTGTCGTGTGGCCGGATAGGGGAAGGTCTGTGATTGGGAGCACGAGCGGTGGAGATGCGATGATCGCGGCATAAAAGACGTTTCGATGGAAACGTGGAAGTCTATCTAGAAAAATAGGAATGGGGTCCAAAGTGGAAAGTAAGGCGTCAAGGGGAATATCCAAGTACGCCGGTGGGTTTTCTGTCATAGAGGGGGAAGGGGAAAGGGAGACGTGAGAAGAAGAGGAACGGGAGTGGAATGACTCAAGAATCGTTCCAACCGTCTGCCTCAGCCGTCCAGCCAGAGTAGGTCGTGCCGGTTGAATAGCGAAGGACAGGGGTGGTGACGTCGTGGGGGGAGACGATTCCGACAGAGATTCTGTTGGGGGTGATATGGGCGACGAAGAAGAGGGAATCATGAGAATATTGGACTTTGAGGGCGAGGGCAAAGATGCAGTAAAAGAAGAGAACAGCGAGGGTGGAAAACACGAGGAATATGACAAGAGGAAAGGTGATTTCCATCATGTAGGAGGGAGGCGGAATGAGGGAAAGGCTTTGGGGCATGAGGCTTTATATAGATTGAGGATTGTCTTGGCGTTTACCAAATTGGACGGCGGTTCCCACATGTTGTCGGAGGAGGGATAGCCTTTCCATTTGATAAGGAACTGCGGATTCCATGCGGAACCCCGATGTCCCACGATAGCTTCAACTTCGTATTCTTCTTCTGATCCGAGAAGATCCGGTGGCGGTCTTGAGAAGGAAGGGCCGTGTTCATCGGTTTCTCGATAAGGGAAGAGGATGGAAGCGTGGAAGACATCATGTATCTTCCAGGTGGGAGGAAGTTTGAGTCGGTAGGAAACGGGGGAGAGGACTTGGGTGATTTCGAAGGGTCCCTTGCGGCGAGGGGAGAGTTTGCGGGAGTGGTAGCTGTTACGGATTTCGAAGATACTTGGGATCGCGATGTCGAAATCATTTGGAGACAACTCTCCGGTGATGAACCGATGGACATGGATACGTTTTTCTTTCCTACTCATTCTTATGATCGCTATTGGTTTGATCTTTCTTCCACGGCGTATAGAGACCTCTTATGGGAGATCATCGACAGTGGTCAACTTGACCCTGTATACCACGACTTCTAGGCTATGCTTCAGACTTCGCACGGGAACACTGCTGTTTCCCATGTTTACGGATGCCCCCGAACTTCTGACTCACTTCTACCGGGAAGTCCCATTTGTCTCTTTTTCATTTATACTTAGCGGCTCTCCGCATTCCCCTTTTTGACACAGACCCCCGCTTCCTCTTTTGGACACAGACCCCCGCACTTCCTTTTACGCGTATGTTTCCTTTTACACGTCCTTTGTTGATTCCCTTTTACGATACTCGCGACGCGACGCGTCTGTTTGTTCCTATTTGTACCTCGTAGTATAAATACCCGCCAATGTACTAGAATAGCTCTTCAGCTAATTCTATGCACTTCTGCCTGCAAAGTCTTCGCTCCTGTAAAGGTTGCTCGACTTACCTCCTGCACTAAGCCCTTTCAGCTTCTGCTCTCTTTGCTGACGCCTTCTCTCTTACGAGCGACAGGCAATACTCTGCTCCTAGTCGTCGACGACACTACGAGTACGAAAGGATCTCGAGTGAAGTCTTTGTTCCGCACCCGCGTAACAGTAGCCAAGTTTTAGGTTCTTGTTGTCGAGCCAAACCTTTTGACCGACCTTCCAAGGTGTAAACTTGGTAGTAATGCGGGATTTCATGTCGTCCTGTGCTTTCTGATGAGCAGCAAGGGCTTCTGTTCTGGCTTCGTCGAGTTTGGTAAGGCGTTGTTCGGCGGCCGGGACGAAGGTGGTTCTCGTGAGGGAAGGATATGCACGGGGTTCATAGCCGTACATGAGGGAAAATGGGGATTGGTTGGTAACGGAGTGGACATTGGAGTTGTGGGAGAATTCAGCCATAGGGAGGAGGGAAGCCCAGGTGGTCGGTTTCCCTTCACAGAAGATTTGAAGGTAAGTTTCCAACTCCTGGTTGACGTGTTCTGTTTCACCGTCGGTTTGAGGATGGTAGGCAGTGGAGAGAGCGAGGTCGTAATTGAGGAGTCGGGCAAGTTCTTTAGCGAAAACAGAAGTGAATTGGGGGCCACGATTGGAGATAAGTTTGTCATGGAGTCCGAATCACGGGAAAACTTGAGAGAAAAATAGGGAAGCAACCCCTTCAGCGGAGATAGTTTTGGAACAAGGGATATAAATTACCCCCTTAGTAAGACCATGGTCAACCATGACCATAATAGAATCATGGCCGTCTGACGGGGGAAGGTCGGTGATGAGATCAACGGAGATCTGCTGAAAGGGGCAGGTTGCTTTGGAAGGAATGGGGGACAGCGGCGGGGTGGTGGGGTGCGTGACCACTTTGTTAGCCTGGCAAGTAGCACAGCCTGCAATAAATTTGCGGGCAAAGGTAGCCATACCAGGCCACCAATAGTCTCGGCAGAGCAAGTGGAGGAGACGGAAATATCCGGGATGGCCGGCGGTGGGGGAGTCGTGAATAGCAGTGACGAGCTCCTTCCGAGCGTCATCAGGGATATAGAGGTGTCCTTGGAAGAAGAGGGAGCCTTTGTGGAATTCCCAGTCCTTCGGGGAAGCACGGGGAAAGAGAGAACTACCGTTCTGCAGGGCGAGAAGTGCCTTTTGAACAATAGGGTCGGTGGTGGAGGATTCGGTGATCTTGGAAGCGAGGTCCGCATCGATGGCGTTGATGAAATGCTCTGGATCAAGAAGTGTGACGTCTTGATTGTCCTCGGAGGTATCGACGAAGTCCTTTTGAGAGAGGGCATCGGTGGGTCCCATATAGGAACCGGGGCGAGTATCATAGAGGATATCAAAGTCCTGAAGGAAGAGCATCCAGCGAGCATGGCAGCGGGTGAGTTTGCGAGGTTGTTTGAAATACGCCAGATTTTTGTGGTCAGTAATAATGGTGACAGGGTGTGGGGTACCACTCAGGTATTGTTGCCATTCTTCGAGGGCCTTGATGACCGCGAGCAGCTCCCGGTTGTAAATGTCATAGTTGCGCTCGGTAGGGGAGAAGGTGCAGGAGAAATACGAACAAGGGTGGAGATCACCGTTGACATCCTTTTGCATGAGCACTGCTCCGGCGCCAGTAAGGGAAGTGTCAGTCATGACGGTAAAAGGATGTTGGGGGTCCAGCATAGCGAGGACTGGGAGGACAAGAAACTTTTGCTTGAGTATTCGGAAAGCGCGGTCTTGATCGTCCTTCCATTCCCAGGCGGCGGATTTCCTCGTAAGCACGATGAGGGGGGCGGCAATAGCGGAAAAGTTGGCGATAAATTTCCGGTAAAAGTTGCAAAAACCTAGGAAAGAGCAGACACCTTTGACAGACGTAGGGGGGACCCAGGATTTAATGGCAGAGAGTTTAGTGGGATCCATGCGGATTTCACCTTCGGCAATAATCATTCCAAGAAAATTGACAGATTTCTGGGAAAAAGAACACTTTTCGAGTTTTAAATGAAGATGAAGTTCGACCATTCGTTCCAGAACACGACAGGTTCGTTCATCGTGAAGTTCTTGATCGTCCTTGGTATGGATCAGGAGGTCATCCATATAGATGATAAGCCATCCTTCCTCCATCATGTCACCGAAGTAGTGGTCCATAAATGCCTGGAACATAGGGGGGCCATTGCACATTCCGAAGAACATGATGAGGGGTTCGTAGAGGCCGAATGGAGTAATGAACGCAGCCTTCCATTGATCACCGTCCTTGATGCGAATATTGTTGAATCCCCAGCGAACGTCCATCTTAGTGAAGATGTTGGATCCTCATAGCTTGTCCATGAGATCCGGAATAAGGGGAAGAGGATAGGCATTCTTGACGGTGTGTTCGTTAAGGTAGCGGTAGTCCTGGCAAGGTCGGAGCTTTCTGTCCTTCTTGGTGACAAAAAAGAAAGGGGCAGCCCGAGGAGATTTAGACGGGCGGATGGTACCCTCGTTCAAATGTTCCTCAATAAATTCTTTGCAAGCGGTCGTTTCGGCAGGGTTGAGGGAGTATGGCTTGGCTTTTCGAGGAACAAACGAGTCCTTGAGTTTGATGGCATGGTCAAAATCTCGAGAAGGAGGGATGAAGCCGTCTTCAGGTTCATCGAACACCTGTTTGAAATCTTTAAACGCATTGGGCAGCACTACCTGCAGAGCCTTCCTTTGCGTGGCAATAGTAGTCGATAAGGTTACCTTCCGGATTACCTCCGGTAGGATTTGCGCTTCTTTCATTTTGCGTATAACGCGTTGTTTCACAGCTCGCTGCCATGAGTCGAAATTGGCTTTAGATACTTGATCCGGGTTTTTGTCGATAAAGCAGATAAGGTAGGCTTGTGCTTCCCTTAGGGGGTCGTCATGTCGGCGCACCTTGGTTCCGTGGTCGAATTCGATGGTCCTAGTAGTCCAGTCGATCCGGGGGTTCACCTTTGTTAGCCACGGCATTCCCAGAATAACATTTTGGGATCCACAATTGATCACCATAAGTTCCTGTTGGTGTTCTGTGTCAGCGTAGCGCAAAGTAATGAATACCTTGAAGTGGATTTCTCCAGATTTGTTCTTGGTTCCATCTACATTCTTGGCTCCAATTGGTTTGGCCAGTTGAATAAGAGGGATCCGATTCTGTATGGCGAAGTCTCTGTCAATAAATGATCTGGTGGCTCCAGAGTCGATAAGAGCGGTGGTGGCGACGATTTCTCCTGTCCTTCCTGCATAAAGGGATACGGGGACATGTATTGCCCTATCTGCAGGAGAGGATACAAAAATGGGAGCTATAGTTACAGGAGATATAGTCCTTGAGGTAGCAGACGTTGCTCTACTCCTCAATGTTGAAAATCCACGTCTTCTTTGGCATCTTGTTCAGGTTCCGCCAGGATGGCCTGTTGAGTGTCGTCGGAGAACAGTTCCAAAAGAGAGATTACTTGGTGGGAGGTCATCCCTTTGCCTTTTGTGTAGGCAGCGATGGGGTCGATAGGAGAGTCTTCTTCGGCAATCCTAATCTTCTGTGGGATAGAAACGCGATTCTTCCCGTTACGATGTTTACCAGCGAAGCAGCCGGTACGGTGGCAAATGAAACACATCTTCTTCTTGATGTGGTCGATCCTTTCTGCAGGAGTAAGGGAGACGTAGTCGACATCCATGGCCATGGGGTCACGGGATCGGGATGAGGACGGAGTCGATCCGATATAAGAAGTCCCTCCTTTCCGGAGTAAGTCGTTGCGGATGATCGCGTGGTAGAAGTGAGAGGCCTTATCAAGCCAATCATTCGAGGTCGCGGGTTCCTTCTCTAAGGCTGTCATCATGGTGGCGATCTGCTTCGAGACCGCACGATGAAGAAGATCCTTCAAGACGTTCTGGTCGGAGATGTCGCTCCTGGAGGCTTCAAGCTGGAAGGTGCTGCGGAAAGCATCAAAGTCGCCGTTGAAAGGTTTCCCTTCCATATGGATGTTATGGAGAGTCATTCACGTGGTGTCTTTGAGGCCAGGGGGTATAAAGACGGTGCAGAAGTCCTTCTCCATTTCGGTGAGGACGTCAGTCCAGGAGGCAACGGGGGCAGTCATAATCTTCGTGAGCCAGGCTTCGGAGAAGGTTGCCCCTCTCCCCTGGTTCATTCGATTCAGGAGGGTGATCACGATCTTCTTGTCGTTGTACTTGGCAGTGTTGATGGCGAAATAGGCTTTCATAGCCAACAGCCAGCAGGAGATGTCTTCACTCTTGCCGGAGAAGGGATCCGGGCAAGCCGCCTTAAGTTCATCTTGGGAAGGGTTCGACATGCTGCTAGAGCTAGGGGTAGGGGATGGGGAACGGGTGGTCGGAGTGTGCTGGGAGGAAGGGAGAGTCGATTGGAACTGGAGGGGAGATAGAGCGGGAGTGGATCCAAGGGGTGAGGGGACGGGAGTGAAGGAAGGGGTAACGTTCAAGAGGGGTCCTCGTCGAGGGTCAGGTGAGGGTAGAGAGGAGCCGGCTACTCGTCGTCTGGGTTGAGTAGGAGAACGCGGGGATGAAGTTCCAGAGGGTCGTGTGGTTTGGTAGGGATTCTCGTAAGGGGAAGCAGCTGTTACGGATTTCGAAGATACTTGGGAACGGGACGTCGAAATCATTTGGAGACAGCTCCTCGGAGACGAACCGATGGACACGGATACGTTTTTCTTTCCTACTCATCATTATGATCGCTATTGGTTTGACCTCTCTTCTACGGCGTATAGAGACCTCCTCTGGGAGATCGTCGACAGCGGTCAATACGACCCACTGTTCCACGACTTCTAGGCTATGCTTCAGACTTCGCATGGGAACGCCGCCGTTTCCCACGTTTACGGATGCCCCTGAACTTCTGACTCGGTTCCATCGGGAAGTCCCTTTATTTCATATTCCACTTATATCTAGTGGCTCTCCGCTTCTCTCTTTGGACACGCCTCCCTGCTTTCCATTCTTGGACATGGAGCCCCGCATTTCCTTTTACGCGTACGTTTCCTTTTACGCGTCCTCTGTTGATTTCCTTTTACGATACACGCGACGCGACGCATCTTGTTGATTCCCTTTTTTATCTATTTGTTTCTATTTGTACCTTTTTGTATAAATACCCGCCGATGTAGTAGAATAGCTCTTCAGCTAATTCTACGCAGTTCTGCCTGCCAAAGTCTTCACTCCTGAAGAAGGTTGCTCGACTTACCTCCTGTGCTAAGCCCTTCCAGCTTCTGTCTCTCTTCGCTAACGAGCTTCTCTCTTACGAGCGATAGCCATATACTCTGCTCCTAGTCGTCGCTGACACTACGAGTACGAAAGGATCTCGAGTGAAGTATTTGTTCCGCACCCGCGTAACAAAAGAATTAGCTCGTCCCTTG
>JBBPMU010000323.1:0-28877 GCA_038090475.1 Wakefieldia striispora | reverse complement strand
TTTTTTCGCCTCGGCCGTTATCCAGGGTTCGAACGCGTCATTTCCAACCTCTTCGGTCCCTTCAAACAAGAACCGAATGTTAACGGGGAGTTTGATGCCAAGCGTTTGATGCGCTTCGAGGACATTGAGCCATCCTGTGACGGGACCTTTGTCGTCCGTGGTTCCGCGACCCACGAGCTTATCTACACCAGGTCCGCTAACCTCCGTAGGAACAAATGGGTCGGGTGATTCAACGTTCGCTTCTGCCCAAGCCGCTCTGTCTGCCTGCAATTGTCATGAACGACATGGCTCGTCTCACGTCATGTAAGATTTGACAAGGGTGACATACAGGCTGAACATCGTAATGCCCGTAGATGAGCACCGTCTTGGTGCTATTCTCTGTGCCTTGGATGCGTCCGAGGACAAGAGAGGGAACTTCTGTGGGAGGCGTATCGAGTGTTACGCCGAGTGAGCTGAGTTTTTCCCGAAGCCAGGTGGCCATCTTCACAACGTCGTCTGCATGAGTTGGGTCGGCGCTGACGCTACCAAAATTCGACCAAGGACGTTAGTCGTGTCAGATCAACAAAGAAGTTGGAAATAGTACCTCGGGATGCGTATGGCCTCCTTGAGGCGTTCGACGTAAGGACCGGCATTTTGCTTGACCTCGTCGAAGAACATCTGTTCGTTGCTGGACATGGTGGGTTAATCAATCAGTGGTAATGTGGAATTCAAGTGGTAGAAAGTGCCAGTGAGAGAACCGCGTATGACCAGTCTGAATCCAGCAAGAGGGTTCTTATAACATGTCTCCTGATCCTAGCTGCCACCACAAGTCAAGGCAGTGAAGGGACAAAGGCGAGGGGTAGAAACTTGAGCAAACTCATCTTCCAAGGCGCTTCCAGGTACTGTGAGTGTGTTTGCCATCGTGGTCGGATTGAATCTCACCTTGATGGCGATCACCCGAACCAAAGTAAGTAGTATACAAGGGCCGTGGCGTTGGTTCAAACAAAATGGGGAAAGTGCGCCGCACCCTAGATAATCTTCCAGAACAGCGCTTGCTGTGTGTGTCAATGGTGACAAGGCTTCCCGGTACAGTCACAATTCAAATATCCATGGATTACTGGGAGTTGCCGTTGCCTGTCGGTGTGTGATACTCGGTAATCGGAACATCGATTGCCGTTCTGTAGGACAGGAAATCAGGCTGTGATATTAGGAATAATGGAACCCATCTCGGGAGAGACAATAGGGGGGCTTCGTGTCCCAAACGTTTCGAATACGTTAAGGAACGTGCTTCGTAATTATTATGTCTTATGATCATGTGCGGTGGAACACATGAGACTTGAATATAACACATTCGGCCCTGTTGACCATCATGCTGAAACGCCGTAAGGTCCTTCCCACATTGACGAATGAGAGACGAAAAAAGCTCCATGGAAGGTTCTGTGAAATACCGCAGGTGATCCAGAGATAGAAAGACTTGACCGACCATCAAGCTGGTAGCTGGCCATCGTGACCCATTTTCGGGACAATTCAATGACGAACATTCCAGACGTCGAAACGTTCTAGGTGTCTACTTCCACCCGCCTCGGAAGCAACGGAATCTGATAGGAACTTAATTGTGCCCAAAGCTGGAAAAACGTCAAGAGGTACGAGAAACCATTTGACATGGTCGCGCGATCTAAGGGCGGTAGAGCCGAACGTAACGCACCCCCGCCAATTCGAATTTCGTGAGAGATCGACAACCCCGATCTTCCCCACATTGAACCCCGAGAGGCGGAGCCGAGTACGCTCAACCCACCCTGCAACCGCAATATTAGACTCAAACAGGACTCGAATCGCTTTAACAGTTAGGGGTTGAATATTGCGACGAGTTATTCGATTCGCAACGTTGAGCGTGCTAGAATCAAAAAAAATTAGGTGAACCTAGCGTTGGAGTCGTCTAGATTTGAATCGCCTCAATCCATCGATCAGATACAGGCGGCCGAGAACACGAGAATATCGTGGCAACATTCCTCGTCTATTTGTCTCCGGATCTAGCAGCCATTATAATTCGGACGGGTCATGCATGTAGAGCGCACGGCGCAGCTTGTTTACCGTACGCGAATTCAGGGGAAGTCCTTGTTGATCGTAGCGGCAAACTCCACCTGGCTAATTAGGAGTATTCTGAGGTCTAGATGCTGCAATCTGGCGGAGATTGGAGGTTCTATGCATGGAAGCAAACAAGATCGATGACAGGTGCGTTATTCGGACGTCTCAGAGCTCTTAAATCTACACACGTTCGTCCTGTCAGATAGAAATCGTGACGAATACAAGTGTGTTCAGCTGTTTGCGAGGTGTGCCGAGGCTATTCCCTAATCCGCCTCAAGTTGCCAACGCCAGCTGCCACTGGCAATGATCGTTACTCACTTGGACGCACTGTGGTGGTTGATGGGAGACCGTGATGTGCCAAGTGAACACTGGATACACGCGGATTCATGCCATCACGTAAACCATGAATTTTCCCATTCAAATCTCAACTATACAACGTGTTCCACTCGCTGGTTACGTAGACAACAGTACTGTACAAAATACTAACACTTCGGCACAGGCAGTCATCAACATCAAATAAACTAGAAGAGATTTTCGCCTTTTTTCAGGAAGAAGCATTGGAAGAAGTGGCAACCACCAAGATATATATCGTACATAAGAAAAGCCATCGACGCGGGGTGTATGGTCAACGTAACGAAGACCTCTATGACGTCTGTCAATGATGGGAAATAGCGTGCATTAGAAATAGAAACTTACTAGGACAGTTTAGGAACGACCAACTCCACGGAGCTGTGCGATGACCGAGTTGACCCAGCGGTGCTGACCCGGCCTGATGGGAGTGTTGTAGTAGTCCTGCCAGAAAATTTTGTAACCATCCTTCGGCTTCACGATGAGCGCATGGGAGGATCCACCAAAGTGGAACATTCCAAGCTGCTCTCCAACATTGACAGAATCGCCATTCTTGACAGTAACCTCACAAGTGGACACCTCTGCCATTCCGATCGCGATGAAGGCGATGAGGTCGATGGGTGAGCTGCGCTCTGCCTCTATGACGAACACGGCACGAGCAGCTGCGACGCTGAGCCAGGGTTGAGAACGGATGAGGGCACCATGAGGGTCACCCGGCTCGAGGTCGGGGTCGTACTCCGGAGCACCGTCGTCAGGCAGCACCGCATAGTAAGTACCGGGAAAGACCTTCGTCGCCAAGACTTTGCCCTTGATAGGGCTGTGCCAGCGGTGATAGTCCTGGGGACTGAGGAATGCCTGGTAAACCGAGCCGCCCTCGAGCTTCTGCGCATACTGGGGGGCTAAGCTACCATCAAGTTTGCCACCAAGAGCGTCCCACAGGGAGTATTTCTGGCTCTTGAGCCAGAACGTATCGTGAATCTGCACGTCCGAAACTGTGCGCAAAACTGTGCACTCGCAAGCGTTGTAGAGGAAGGTACTGTTACGGCTGGAATCCGTGGGGTCTTTCTGGACTGGGCGCACGTTTGGCTTGAGTTGTCTGGTGAAGAAGGCATCCCACGACTTGTAGTATGGGGAGGCGGTAAAATCAGTGACGTAGGTTTCGAGGAATGTCAGCTTTCCGAGCCCCGACTCCAAGACGGCGAGACCTTCGGGACTGAACCATCGCTCAAGTGAAGAGTTGGAGGAATCAGTCTTGAGATATCCTCCCCAGCTATCCAACAAACCCTTGAGTGCGTCATTGAAGGTAGGCTGAGTGAAGAGGCTGTAAGCGGCGGAGGTGTTGCTGAGTAAATCAAGGATGAGGTAGAGTGGTACGCCGATCGGCTCGCCGATTGTCTCCCCCCCAATTTGAGCTTTGTAAAAGTCGGGAGGAGTTTCGACGATACCGTCCAGAAGATACAGGAAATCATCGAAATTTTTGATGACGGCACTTGGGTCCGCCCACTATGACACGACGGTCAGCTTGCAATGCTTTCGCGGCACGGGCCCGACTATACCTTACGATAGTATTGACCAACTTGATCCAGGGCTTGGTTGAAAAGTTCGATTTGCGCTTGGGTGATTTTATTGGCGAAGTCGCGGACGGCTGGCTTATGCGGCGACCGCTTGCGCTTGCACTCGTTAGCCCATTCTATGAGCTTCGCAACCCAATCATCGTGAGTCAGGTTTGTCTGAGGTACCCAAGCATGGTAGGTAGAACGTTTGGTGAGGTCACCGAATGCTTGAGAGGGCATTGTATAGAAACAGGGTAGGAAGTCGAGCACTAAAAATTGGTATGGCTGGACGGTATAACCATGCAGAAATTCTGGTTTTTATACCCAAGATTGTTTGGACACGGCCGAACTGGAAGGGACATTACGATCCACGACGTAAACAACATAAATCACTCACCTGAGCAACGATCTCACTGTTATTCCTGATCCATACAGGTGGGGTGGGACCTGCGCCGTCTTCCATGGAACATGGAAGTTTCGATGGATCTTTGACATCGATGAGTGACATTCGGGGAAATGTTGGCACTGTACCGTGGATAGCAAGGCACTCGCGTAACCGGGGTTGCTTCCGAGGACGATTGTATGATCGCCGTTAGGCGGCGGAGTAACAAGCCTGATCATGCGCGTTCAGCCTCTGATCCTTGCAGCCGAGTTGCACCCGAAGTCGACTCGTATGTATGCTCCCACGATGAACTCATTCAGACACTCTCGATAGATCAGACGGCGCAGACTCAACGCCGAATGAGGTGTAATGGCAAGTTCCACACGATGATTGGCTGTTACAGGGGACTTCGGCGAGGAGTAGTATTCTTCTTGCTCGGTGTAGTAAAGCCAAGAACAGCCGGTCTTTGCATTCAGCAGCATTTTTCTTGAACACACCCAGGTCGATGTGGCTGAAAAACCAGGGTTTCAAGGCCCTGGTGATATATCGGCGGTGCTCCAAGAACGTGGAACGACAGTTACCCTGTTCGATGAGACCTTTTTGTCCCTCGGATCGCTAATCACGATAATCATCCCTCGGGCGGTCGGCCTAGCCCCGGGTCCTGGTGACAAGATGAAAGTGGGATCCGTCCCTTGACCTGTTAGATGATGACACGTTGACATCCTGGTGAGCATGTATGGTGAATGTGTTAGGATCCCTGGTGACTCACTGACACCGGTTCTTTGAACACGAACCAAATCCGTGCGATTGGGTTAAGTACTGGGAATTTTCTTGTCGCAGTACGTCAGGCGCCAGAGCGGGGAAATAATGAAGTCCCAAAAAGTATGCCGTATACTCAAGGAGGTGAAGCAACGTGAGAAAATCCCAAATTGGTTTGCGCCAATATGCTGAAGTAAACATGCTGGAATTCAACCCCACGATGGAGTGCAGCTCAACTTCGGAATTAGTAAAATACTTGCACCCTGGACTACTTTCAAGTAATAGGTCACTATGCTGCCCACTGAGATTGCCATGAACAAAGAGCAACACATTTACATTCAAAATGCTGTCGAGTATGTAGTACAAACTTTATATCACCGATCTTCGAGGGCTTTTTCTGAAGGAATCAGGAAGATACAGCCAACGTACAGAACTTGTCAACACTTATATCGTCACAGCTGAACAGCAACGAATCATCGCGGAATGACACCAGCAAAATATCGTACAACAGGCTCTGACTCTTCAAGAAAACCTGTCCTCCACGTAAGCGAAGCAACCAACCATGTTGGAGAGAATTCTCACCAATGCAACTTGTTTTCACAGAGGCAAGAACTGCCCGATGACGGAGTGGATCCAGCGATGCTGGCCAGGTCGGATGGGCGTATCATAATAGTCTTGGAATGCGAGCCTGTAGTTGGGCTTCGTCTTGATAATCATGGTGTATGAGGACCCTCCAAAGTGGAACATCCCAAGCTCGTCTCCGACCTCGACGTGATTAGGATCGGGGACATTTCTCTGGTTATAGGTGATCTCGCAAGTGGATACCTCCACCATTCCGATTGCAACAAAGGCAAGGAGCTCGATGGGGGAAGGGTCGTCAGGCTTAATGATGAAAACACCGCGGGTGGCGGCGACACTGAGCCAGGGCTGGGAACGAATCATGGCACCGTGAGGGTCACCCGGCTGGAGGTCGGGATCATAAGCGGGAGCACCATCATCAGGAAGGACGGCATAGTATGTGCCATCGAATACTTGGCTCGCTTGGACTTCACCCTTGACAGGGCTGTGCCAGCGATGGAAGTCCTGGGGGCTAAGGAACGCCTGGTAAACTGAGCCGCCTACGAGTTGGTCTGCGAAGGAGGCTAGAGAATTGCGATCAGTTCCACCTAGAATGTCGAAGAGGGAGTAGTTCTGGGTCTTGAGCCAGAATGTGTCATTGAGCTGCACATTGGCAGCGGTGCGGAAAACGGTGGACTCGCACGCGTTGTAGAGGAAAGGGACGTCGCCGGTCACGATCGGGCGTGTCTTCTCAACGTCCTTGAACTGCCTGACGAAGAAGGAATCCCAAGAGTTGTAACGCGTGGGTGCTGCCTGATCGAGGACATAGGTATCATCGAAGGACATCCCTCCGAGGCCAGATTGCAACACATTGAGCCCCTCCGGACTGAACCATTGATCCGCAAGTGTGTCGTTGGATGCGGGCGATCTAAGATAATCCCCCCAGCTGTTCAGCAAATCCTTCAGTGCGGCGTTGAAAGTCGGCTGAGTGAGCAAGCTATACGCAGCGGAGGTATTGCTGACTAAGTCGAGGATGAGATACAGGGGCACGCCAACGGGCTCGCCGATGGTGACATCCCGGATCTTGGCCCTGTAGAACTCCGGAGCGGACTCAACGATGCCGTCGAGCAAGTAAAGGAAGTCCTCGAAGCTCGTCACGATCGAGTTAGGATCAGCCCACTGAGAAAGAAATCAATTGTGGTGTCGCTAGAAGGTTGATTTAGCCCTACCTTCGCATAATATTGGTTAACTTGACGGAGAGCACTTGTGAACAGGTCTTTCTGCTCTTGACTGAGCGCGTTTGAGAACTTTTCGACGGAAGGCAGATGCCCTAGCGCTCCTTCCCGCTGCTTAGAAGTCCGGTTGATGATACGCAGTACGAACTTGTCGTGGACGACGTTGGTTTGAGGTAACCAAGCGTGGTAGGCAGAGCGCCTGGTGAGAGTGAATTGGGGCTGAGACATTACAGTAAAGGTGGTGGGCGTAAAAGAGATCTCTGCAGAATACTGCAGACATTCAGCATACGTTTGGGTATTTATATGTCCACGACGTTTGTTTGGCCATGGCCAAACGAGAACGGTGTTGTCCACGAGCTAGACCAAAGAATTAAACGTGCATGTGACCACTGTGTCTGTTCCATTTGCTATACAACGCAGTGGAGGCACACCTCCGCCTTCTTAACTTCCGGAATCTAAGTTAGAAGCCCCTGTAGATCTCGGCGGACGTCGATCTGATTGACGATCAAGGAAATATTGGCACGCGTACCGTGGGTCGCACACCAGTATCCCCACAGGGTCAGGCATGGCGGACCGATTTCACCCCTTAACATGTTGCGAACAACCGGGCACCTTGCCAGTTTTGCTTCCTGGAAGATTCAGTGTGTCATGTCGAATTTGACCTTTGGCAAATGGAATGCTTGATCACCCGTGGGATTTTTCATACCTGGACTCTCTAGATGGACATGAAGCCAGTGTACGCTGTAAATATAAACCGAATGGTGTAACTCCTTTTAGCCCAAGAACCTTTCGACTTTTGACTTTCGAGTCGAATTGGAGAATTTGAGCGCATGTAAACCTCAGTCCGTCGGTCGGCCATGACTCAGACGCTATAATGTGACAGAGCGAGTCCACTGACCCGGTTTCGTCTCACACTTTTCTCTGTTTGACGTAAAACCGCCACATCTCGCAGCGGAATGAGGTAGGAGACGGCTTACCAGTGGCCTGGAACATCTCGTTTGTTATCAGCTTACGTGACAATACTCCTTCGAGTGTAGTTGGCACTCAGGATCCGTAAAATAGGGCCTGTCCCGATGAGACGACTCGGTTGTCTGAATTCATCAAAACACGTGTCTGACGGGCTGTACGCAAGTTTGAAAGTTGGAGAGAAGCAGGAGGAAGGGAAGAGCCCTGTCGACAGGCGGAACGGCGGAGGAGGCCCTTAGTAGTAAGCAAGCACTAGTACACGCAACCGTTACTCGCACCACCAGGACTCCTGCCACCGCATGCAGCCATGAGCCGACACGACCACGATGCCAGATTTCACAGGATATGATAGAGAAACCCCTCGCATTCTCTCGTACACCAACGGTGTCAAGATCGAACTATGAAGAGCTCGCCATATCGGTGACAATGGGTTGGTGTAAGCGAGGGCATGACCACTGGCAGGTACCATTCGCATTCACTTCCAGACCCATGACTCAAGCTCGCCTGACAACCATTCAAAGCGTTATCTGATAGGGACACGGGATGTAATTATATTACTCCTGATCGGATTGAATGCACGTTTCGTGCACTTGTTTGATCGAGGATTGTGTGATCGGCGGCGGCGTTGCAACGCTCTGAAGGACATTCCAATGGAATCCAGGGGGTAAACGTGCGCTCCAACAACGTTAGCAAAGGTCGTAAGTAAACGATATAAACACCAAGTTACACGCACGTTTTCTCCACCGCCGATCATCAAACACGGCGTGCACTCAACAACATGAGAGGGACTCTAATAGTAAGAGGACCACATTTTTTTTGTCTCTCGTCACTCCAACGTATACCGAGTAAGTTTGTGATTACTTCCCTGCCCCACATCGAGATCAAAGTCCATCTCCGTCATGCCAGCTGACCCGCCACAGCATGCTTCTAGATCATACCCTCGATGTATTACTCCGAGTAGTTACCCCAAACGTTGGCCGTCACGCGTCACCCTGGACCTTGACCTAGTCTACGCCTACTGATCGGTGTTACTCGACTAGGTAAGTGGACCAATGCCAAACCTATTCCAGTCATGCCCATCTCAGTCCAGGTGTACGAAGGTATGTGAAACAACACGAGCGACCGTAACAATATGTACATGTTTGCAACAAATTCTCGGGTAATTCCTAGGCACTACCAAGTATCGCTACCATCGCTCCTGCGGGATCTCAAGACTCTAGCGCGACAAGTTGAAAGCATGGCCGCTATGGCTCAACTTGGCGAGTAGGAGGGCACTGAGTGTCAGGTATCATGAATGGGAGCATATGGATCCAAAATTATGTGATGCTAGCCCTTATCGCTGAATCTCTCGCAGAGCGTTAAAAATGCGCGCTGCCAGTGATTCCGCAGAAAGGGTTAACGCAAGGGACTCGTCTCGGCGAACGCAGATAAGGTTCAAGAGTGAACGAGACATCATATCTTTTTAGTCAGAAAAACAGATCGAGCGTAACACGCACGATGCAATCCTATATGGTCGCAAACCTGGAATCATGATACAAATCACAATATTTCGCATATTGGGGTTTCTACAAGAGGTTTGGAGCCCGTGTGCAGGAGAACTAGGAAAGGTGAAGGATCACGTCACTTAGAAATCGGTATCTCAACCGAAGCAGCGGTGAACAACAAGCGAAATGCATTACTTAATTTTAAACCCTTCTGGCGATAGACCAAAGAAGAGCGCCGTATGGCCACTATGTCCGTCCCATCCAATATCCACTGCGTAGGAGAGGCAGAATGCCATCTTTCGAGAACGAGAAGGTACTGTAGACCTCACCGTGAGTATTTGGAAACGTCGAATGGAATTCGTGTGAGAACAGAAAGGCCCACCAACGTCAACCGCGACCGAGGTGTCAAGTAGCCTGTGTGCTGGACCAGTCGGTGAGTCACTAAATGGAAGGATCATCCGTCAGCGTTGACAGGTTTCGAAAATTTTGAAATTACAGATACGCAAGGTGCGTTAGACCGATTCCGAGATCTTTCTGATAATAGTCGCGGAATGATACCCCCACCCACTCCACACTTGGACCCGAGCAACCTGCGCTATTGATGTAGTACCCCGGCTTTTCCATGTCTGACAAAATAGAATCCCCTGGTTTATTGCTATGGTATTACCCGAACAACACTTTCCCAAATGGTAGCCCGGTGCAACATGTTGAATGCAATCTCCGACTGTTGACAGCCTGGGGGAGAGGGAGGGAGGCGGTACGCACTTCATATCGATGTTGGCAATCTCAGGCACCATAGCTTCCACATTTCAGAACTGAGCCATTCGGTCTTGAAGTTGTCGTCAAGCTTGGAGATACTTTGAGACGGAGAGCCTGAGCTACTAGAGACCTTAGCTGTCGCGTGTGAACTAACGTAATAACAGTCGCAGCTGTGGGTCAGGCCAAGTTCTCTGGAAAGAGTAAGTACTATTAGTAACTTGGTCCATTCACGTAGGAACGGGGTACCACAACCAATTCCCTTCGCCTGAAGTCTAATTGGCCATGGGATGCAACATGTACTGGCGAAGTAGGTCAGAGCATCATCATTGAGCATCAGGATGTGACCAAGAGTAGGCTGAACGCATCGATAGAAGCCAAAGGGAAAGGCTCTAGAAATTGGCTCAAAGTGGACATACATGCTTCACAAGTCCTCGTCTATCTCCTCTGTGCGTGCAAGTCGACTAGCGGCTGCCAGTACGCCACGAGTCCGGGGCTTCACCCTCAACCACTTCGATGTAAGTGCCACGGTATCGACCAGCCTCTGCATGGTTTGTAGGGCCCAAGTGCAATGAAGGTCTCTTTTTTGCGGTTGCCGAGGGCGAAGACAGAGCGCCAGAGAGCAGTGCGAGGGGCGAACTAGGTTTGGTTGCGGATAGTATGTTAGCGTGGGATTCTTGGCCTCGTCGGCGCCTGCAATCGTGAGACTGGTTATTACTCCAGTATCTGGATTTTTCCAAAAAACTCTTTGTCAGCGTGGTGAGCTACACATTACTTGTCGTAGGGACGTTAATTGACTAACATTTTCTACAGATTGAGGCGTTTATCGCGCTCTAGGAGTGGGACTCCCAAAGACGTTGGTAAGAAGGATAACAAGGCGCCAGTAGAGAACCCCCCGGGCAGACCATCTATCATGTACGGGCTCAAAGCCGCTGGAAAGATACACAAAGTGAAGGAGCTCGTCGAGGCGGAGAACGTCTCTGCTAGCGCGGTATGGACATAGTCGAGGCAGCTGCGAACGCAGGGCATCGCGGGGGTACTCATCACGAAAAGTGTCGAACCGGTGGCAATATGTCCCAGCCTGATTCATGTTGTGGTGGTGCATAAATCTATATAAATGGTATATAAATCCATACGTATATATATAAACTCATATGAACCCCCTACCATCAGCAAAATAATGTGCAAACAGCCAACCCTTGTGGATATTTTTTATGTTATACAAATTTTACAACTTGGACACCATATAAGGGGTTATAGTATATTTGTACTTTTTGTGATGCTCGATTGGACAGTCGCGCATGGGTGTTGCTTCGTCCGCTAGGTATGTTTCTGAAAAGTGCAATACTCGCAGGTGTTATCCTGGACTTGACCTAATGGAACTATCGATGCAAACTCATCATATCGTGCCCAGCGACATTGAGTCGGGTCACAAGCTGAAAGAATGACCCTGGTTCCTTTGGGGTACTCTGACGTAACGGGAGTTGCATTGCAGTGGCGTCTTGATGAGCTCCTTGGAGCCGGGCCCCGCTTCCAGGGAGTTCTCTCGACTCTGGATCCATCAACGGCATACTTTACCTGTGAACTTTGGTCGGTTGTCACTAGAATTATCGGCGGACTCGGACACCACTTAGCTGATAAATGGCTATATCCCCCGTGCTGGAGAACTGGAAGGGGAACAACGAGCCCAAAACAATGGCCTGACGGTGTGTTGGGCTCTATGGGAATGTCCGATTGAATGCAGATTCCCACTGGCAGACCATGCAGTACGCCGCTCTTACGTGTTTTGCTTCGTCGTATTACCATACTCCAAGATACAACGGAATGGATGTCCCCAAGACCAGAATCGCCGTCTGATGCATCAACGATTACCGACTGTTGTGGCTAAAATGGTTACCCTCATCATATGGACTTCTTCCAGCATTGCCCAGAGCTTCTAGTTCATTGACACGTCAGTCTGGAGTTTCATCAGTGAAGTGTGGTAGTCGGCTACCGTTCGGCTACCGTCTGGATACTACCGGCTACCACCGGCTACCACCGGCTACTAGCAACTGTTCTACTGATGCTTGGACCCGGTATGTGATCCCCCTTTCAATGACATGTGATGATCGAAGCCGTGATTCCCGTGAACGTACACACGTTCCTGATATGGTTCGTGCGAGGAACTGAGAACTTATGATACCCCCGAGATCAGGGGGGTTCCATTCCTTTTGAACATCGCATGATTTCCCCCTCCCCAAATCTCAAGTGCACCATTTTTGGGTAAGAGTATACGCTCTAGAAATTCCATCGCGATCGCGACCCTGGAAGACAGACGGAATGTTCAAAACACCGCCTTTTTGGTTATGGCACAATCCGATTATGAGAGATTAAATCATGATGGAGTACGCGGAAGGGGGTCAGGAGTGACTCGGATCCATCGGAAAATGCCTGCGCGATTGCTTGTGTGGGCAAAGTGGTTCGAAATAGCTGGGATGAATATAGGTCTAGAGCCCCGGTCCAGCGTAATCACTATTGAACAGAGTGGGAGGGTACGAGTGCTGCTCTGGACACCCTGCCCTAGGTGAGTACTAATTCAAGTTATACAGATACATATCTATTCGTATACACGGAAATCCCAATTGCCAAAAGGCACAATGCATATTTCACCAGCACCAAATCCGCCAACTTATGGGCAACTCCAGAAGCTGTCGCACCAAGAGAAGGGAGGATTTTGCCTGTAATAGCCATGAGTCTCATCCTGGCATTATCGGGACTGTCCAATGCCGGCCGGGCGTCCATAACGAAAGTTGTGTTTCTCCCCATATTCTTGACGCCGTAGTAGTCGATCACATAGCGCGTCTTCTTCCTACTTCGTGGACGGCGGACGATCCAATCGTGCCGGTCGAAGGGATCAGGTAGCCTGTTTTCTAGTTAGGTTTCCTCTAGAGAATAATGCTCCGTACACGAAAGCAACACGTACGTAAAGTAAGAAGGGAAGAATCGTTTCCCCAGTCTGTAGAAACGAGCCTTGTTCGAGAGATGCCCTTGGAGGCCCGAGAAGGACACGAGCTCGAGTTCGGCAGCCTCGGTGTCTCTGGTGGATCGCATCAATACACGGTGTGCATATCTCAACGAACGCATCATTACCCTCCGTGGAAGCGAGACTCCCATTGCAGTACCAGTTTCCAAGCGTCCTCGTTTAACCTGTTGTGGATGAGAACCATGCCTGGCATTCGTTCCTCAGGCAGATTGAAACCCTTGCGAAGCAAGGCGTTATAAAATTGCTGAGGCGATGGATACTCCCAGTTTTCTTGCACTGAACAGCACACTACTCTCAGCGAGTCGACAGAAAGACAGCGAAATATGAACTCACTATTGCTTTGATGACCGTATGTCGATTCCGGAGGCCGTGGAATCGAAGAAATCACTCTCTTCGTTGGGAGGGTGTTGAATTGACCAGGAGCCGGTTCTTGACTTTCGACTGGCATGTTATTTCGAGGATCGACTGGCCGATTGGAGACTGGGCATCTCGGAGCATGGGATTCGGTGAACTGACTAGATGAGTGCACAGGACATTGGACTGGCGTTGCGGCTTCGACGGTGGCCATATGGATCGGTAGTACAGGGGTATGAGAGCGAAGAAATAAAATACAAAAAATAAAGGTTTGGAAGGAAGAATCAGTGTCTTGATCACCGTTGTTCGCCGTGTGGGGAAATACCAGATACATAGATACATAATATGATCACATGGTGACGACCAAAGGAATGTAGCCACTGATCGATATCGTTCGCGAACCGAGTAGCATTCAAGTTGCATATGAAGTTGACAGGGCGGGGTAAGCGGTGATTTGGTGTGTTTTGACAGTTGGCACGATGCAGGCGGCGCTATTTTGGCAATTCAATTTACCTCGGTGACCGTGTTAGATGTCCAACTTCAACATGACTTCGATGAATGGCTGCCTTCTGTACGTCCTCGAGATAATCCGGAATAATTGTTTGATTAACCTCGTGGGGTTGTGTAAAGCGTCCACAGCTTCGAGTCAGCATCAGTGAGTCTACATATCTCCATCTGGGATCACGTCCGTCGAGCTATGGTCAAATGCATGCTAGCTCGGACTAACGCTGAAAAGTTATATTTCAACAAAAAAGAGGCCATTATATATAACCATTCAAGAGCGAGGAAGAGTCCTTTCGTCACCCTTACAGATTGCTTCCATGCCTCTCCCCCGCATTGCGTAATTATTGCCCCAAGGTCGCCAGAACTACTGGGAGTATTATACCATATGCTACGTTGGTTCATACTGTGCAAAGTCTTTTTTTATGTTTACTCGCCAAACATTTGGCTAGGCTCGCTGTCAGAACGGTGGATCCGAAACATCGTCTGAGCAAATAATTGATCTCAACACATGTGGCTAGATGATGAACCGGATATGCTATACACTACAATCTTGGTTCTCCTGATGAAATAAATACGCACCCAAAAACTCGCTTTGTCGGTTCGTCCTTTGAATCATACGTCATGTCGACTCCTGCTGAGAAAGAGTTCAACACATCTTCCTACTTTAATGCTCCGTCACCTTTCCAGGCTTGGCAACTTCGAAATGACTATCCTCAGTCCAGCGATGCCCCACCTTCGGATGACTACCCATGGCTTAATGTAGAGTTCGAGAAATCGCCAGAGAAGTACTGTAACCTCGTCAAGGAGTACTTCTTCAAAGGCAATACTGGGAATAATTTTATCGTCCAGAAGAATACGGTAGGTTGTTTGACGTATGCCGTTCTACCTGACGGGATGATCGACTATCCTCTATTGCAGCACCGCCAATGGTACCATGCACCGTGGTTGCACTACAGCAAGCATGGCCGTGAACCAATCAATGGACTTAATTTCGGAGGGTTCCTCAGTCCGCACTACCTCGCGAAGGGTCAGAAAGGCTGGGTACAGGGCTGGCTCTGCAGCTACTTCAACTGGAAAGGTCGGTCAGTAGCACGCCGCAGCAATTCCAGCCACTCTGACCCGTCTGACAGCCGCCACGATCCTGGGCGACATGTGGGCTCATCCAGACAGCCCCAAGTGGGAAGATCACCTTCATTTCCCTGAGGGATCCGTGGTCTGTGAGAACATCTTCTGTGATATCAAGGACGAAGAAGTGCCCATCGCCAAAGGGTCCCCTGAAGCTTATGCCTGCATCGGCGTACTGCCACCGGACCCCGCGAAGGTGGACGCTCCCGACGAACGGATGACGACCGCCACTCGTCTTCGTCTGGTCCAGATTGACTTTGCCGCACGCGACAGAAGATCTCCTATCGGTTGGGTATTTGGTACCTTTGCATGCGACGGTAGGCAGGGTGCAACGGATGTAAGTGACAACTGCCAGCACATCGCGTACTCGGGGGTGAATATTGACATGGACTCGCTAAGCCCTGGGACAATGTCTTCCCGATTGGATGTCAATGGGGCAACGACCCAGATGTCCTTCAAGCGGAATACGATGCCGGAAAGCGGCCCCAGCAACTATGGAAAAACCCCAAGGCGCTCAAATTGCTCAAGTTTCTTGAAGGAGACAGGCCCTGGTTGGGTTGGCACCAGCGTCTTGATGGGCGCGTGTTCGACTTGCATGTCACTATACCAGGACTGCTGATTGTTGTTCCAGACTAGCTGATGACTTCATCGGCACTTGTACATCTTGCCATTCGACAGCGCAGTACAGTGACAGGAAACCTACCTCAAGAACCCAGGATCCTGCCCCCGAGTTCAATGGTAAAGAATGGGTCCAGACGAAGAGGGATGTGGAACAAAGATGGTAAATCGAGTACGCTTTTACCGTCATGAGCGCTTGCTCACATTTTACGAGGCTCCGCAACCTTCCATCCGGGACGCCCTTTGACGAGGACTCTTTGTCGGCAGACTACAATATTCATGTCGAATTCGGTTACAGGAATTACAAGAACTGGCTGAAGACTGGAGAGAACGCATAGATACCAAAGTTGCTTTTGTTGCAAATTGCCTTTCCTAAGGTCCCCTAACTATTCTTTTGTACGATTTTATGTAGGTCTTGTGAATCGTGTAGCACCACCGTTTGAGCGGATTCGGTACGAGCCTTATGAATAAGCTATGAAACTAGCGATGCATGTTACTCATTCTGAAAGACAGACGTCCTCAAGTTTCGTAACAATACCAGTACTCAAAGATCAGGTTTGACTTACGGCCGGAAACCTGTGGGAGCACTTCGTGTATTCGATGACGCCGAGGAAAGGATGTGCAATCAGAACGGCAAAAAACCATGCAGCATAGTCACGATTGGTGTACCATCACTTACCATGTCTCCCAAGTCTTACTTCTTTTGGAACATCTTTTGATGAGAAAATGGCATGCAGAATTCGATGCTTCATCTTCCAATCCGGCCGTTGTCAGGAGTACGAGGATGGTGGCGCAAAATGTATTTACTATACACATACCTTTGTAGGGCTCGCGATATCAGAGCAGATCTCCTGCCCAGGTCAGAAAAGGACGAAGGGAACAAGAGAGTACAAGTGAGACATCATGGCCTGACCAACAGACAAAAGGAGCCGGAAACGCGCCGCGTCGTTCAACGGCCCAAGCGATGTCTTCCAAATCCCCGAATTCGTCGTCCCATCGACTGAAACAGAGAAATTCAAAAAAAAAAAAAAGCTAGGACGCAGATTCGACGTTCGGCAAGAGTTTCAACAGAAAATCTGAGACGCAAACGAGATTGTTGCATGTGCCGCACAATTCAGTGAGAGCAACCCCTTTCCCACTCTTCTCCATGCCCGTTTCGGACTCCGTTTGGGACGCGTCGGATTCACCAACAAGCAGACGAATCTGGCTGGATTTCACTTGAAATTTCAGGAATTTGAGGTGCTCAAGTCTGTATGTACTTGGATCACCGAGCCGGCTGCCGCATCAGCGAGAAGCCGTAGTTCAAACCGGAAACCAAGCGATGGATTTGTCATGTTTGAGCCGGGTTCGTTATCTATTGGTCTCGTTCCTGGCCGAAGAGATGAATCACAATGTACGGACAGTGTGTAATCGGTTCATCGGAGAGAATTTTCAACGGCATAATACATTGCGCTTCACTTTGGACGAACTACGCTCAGGAAAATCTATTTCGGAATGAATCGGGTTTTCAAAGGTTACACGTGCGACTATATCCAGACGGAAACGTGTGAGTAGCATTACGGTAAGGGTTAAATGAACCGGATGGACATACGGTCTTGCGCACGAAAACTTGAAATTGCGAAAAGCGGCAGTGTCGTGAATCGCTCATCAATGATCTTCGCCACTCTCTCGAAGAGGTGCCTCTCCCCGTTGCACGTTCAGTTAGCAGATGTCAAAAAGCCCACATTTGGTGGATTTCGTGCATGTCCGAGAGGAACTCCACAATACCAGGGGAATCGCGAATCTTGAAGGATGGAGATATGTCGAGGAGTAGGCGATTCTGTGACCCCAGGGTTGATGATGTCCCGGACGCGTCATATTGCCGCGGGATCCCATCGCACTCTGGAAGCTCGAGATGCCCAAGGTGCGGACAACGTGGGGAAAACAAAAGAACACTGCAGTATGAAGCACGATTACCATGCGGATCTTGGACGTCTACGTTGGAAACGCAGTCTAGCATGGGCCAAGCGTCTGATAACTTTTTGCGGTTACTATCATCAAGAACTGGTACCCAAAAATGTACGTGGCAGAGAAATTTGAAAGCAAGGAGGGTCTGAACAGCGTGAAGAGACACCATGACGCCAAGTATCGCCACCGACCGCATGGATTGTTGCCACTCTGACCGTGAAGCCACGAATGTGCAGAGATTGTCGATATCATCAGGTTTGGCTTGATAAAATACACGTAGGCTCATTTGACGGAGTCTCGGAGACTGAACAGCCTTCAGTATTCGGAGAATGAAGGATGACGAACAGAAGAGGTCTATGTCGAGGATAGCAGGAAATGAGGGGAATAAATCGGGTTCAGAGGGGTAGTGGTGTGTCAAGGTCAATGACGTGAGGTTCTGGAGCAATCCAATTGGAGGAAGGAATTCAGAGATATCCTCGGCATCGTCACCTGTGGATGATGTATTTAGTGCGTTAGCTAGTTGATTACAGACGTATTACCATTATGAATGTCAATGGACTCAATATTTGGGAAGTGCTCGATCACTCCCGCAAGCAGGGCGTCCCCGGAATAAATACAGGGCCGTTGTTGAAACTTGAATCTTAATGAACGAAGTACGTCCGGACTCGACAATTTGGACAAGTATGCTGAAACATCCTTGGCCTTGGCATGCACCTCGCACCAATGGGAGGGGCGAAACAACCAAGAGTAGTCGATCTCTTGTAGTCCTGGGAGTAGTGGAAGGGCAGGACATGTGTCGAGAAGCGTTTTCAGCACGTTCATATAGAGTTCATGTGTTTCCTCGACCCGGCTCTCGCGACCACGTCTGATCACTCTGATGAATTTTGCATGGATCGACGGTCTCCCCCAATCTTTGCGTGATGGTGTTTTGGTGAATTGCTGTGAGAATTCGTGAACGATAGTAAATCTGAGTGGGCAATTCAGTGGAAGCATACCACTTGCAGGAGTCCTTCATCTGGGTCTCTCGAAGTGTGGAGTATCTCTGGAGGGAAGCACATAATGAGAGGTACAAGCGACTGTTGAGTGTGCCAGAGGAATTCGATCGCTGGCTCGTGGAATGCGCGGCACGTCCTAGCCAGGGCTGCAAGGTCCGTATAACCGTTGTCCATAGCAAAGACATACTCGAATATCTCGAGCAAGATTTCTGGGATTTCCACCAAGCAGGACATGGAAATAGAAAGAGATCAAGACGCGGGCACTTGAGCGTGAGATACCCGGACAAGGCCACATCGCATCGAACATTACGTCCGCGGACTGTTCAGCTTTATGACGACCAAGGCCACATATTCCAGAACACGATTTACTCTTTGAAATGTGGATTCGACGCCATCCGGTACCACGAAATTGGTGCGTAGATCTATTGGAAAAGCCAGATAGTGCAATGAGTCCCTGACCAGGTTCAAGGGGTGGCGCCTTTCGACGATACTGAAGATTGACACGATCAGATATTCCGCGTGTTTGAGTCAGTCAATTCCGAGTCCTGCAAAACCCGTTTACGCATTGCGGCTTGCGTGAGCCATGCTCCGAAACATCGAGTTTGAGAAATTCTGGACTGTGAGTGCTGTTCGGACTAGCCTAAGACTGAAACCTGATCCGCGCGAACTAGACGAAGGCGATGGTTCATAGGGCCAACGTACTGCCTCCTCACTCAGCTATCTTTACCTCCGTTCACCGGAGCCTGAGGTGACGCGGAGGCCCCTCCATCATGATGCACAACGTAATCGCCCCTTTCGTCTTACCTGCTTATTCCAATTCCGTACCAACGTTGGCCACTTCCCGATAGCCCATTCGTCATTATCGCCGCGAGTACCATTGGTGGTCTCACATCCACATCTCCGCTACCTCGTCGCCCACTCCCACAGCCGCTCTTGTGCCATCACCACTACTTGTCGTCATCTCCCTAGCCATTCACGGTATCCGTTGACTGGCGGTGTTCGACGAGGCATGGTCACATGGCGCGCTCAGACGTCGCCAAAGAGGTCAATCGGTGTCTTGCCGCACCAGCCCGCGCTCTTGCATGACGATGCTGGTCAAGTTATGCCTGTGTCTCAGGTTGTCGTCCTTGATCACAACTTTAACCCTTTGCCCATCGTGTTGCTGACGGTCTCGTATACGATGGCCTAGATTTCACATGATTTCCTCGTTGCCGAGTACATCTCACTGAGAAATATTACATGCATTTCATCTTCATCTCCCCCGCACCAGGCAATAAAAGATGCAGGCGATTGCTTCCCAACTCTTTAGATAACTTTTTTCGTGGTATGGTTGGAAGGATGTACGTACCGCCGATCCAACTTCTCCCAAGCACTGATGGTTACAAGTCAACATGTATACGTATACTCCATACATCGAAGATTGAATTAAGTACAGAAGTCTGCAATCCGTAACCTTGGGAACTTGTACACGCATGCGATGCATTCCTGCAGGTTGCCTGAGACATGAAAATTCGTTCGAAGTCGGTTATGATACATTACACGCTCTCTGCCGTGTTCTCCGAACTCTTCTCCTGATGTTACCCGCGATATGGAACCCGGAAGTAGTCCCTTTCAAGCTCTGCCTCATACAAGGAGCTGGATCCGGATGATTCACCTGGATCATCAGTAATGTCCGTGGAGGAGGACACACCAACACCCCAAACTGTTATTGTATAGGGTTAAGGGCATCAACCCAAATTGTGAGCGATGTGACGTCGCAAAGATCACGTCAAGAGTCAACGCACCATCTTGTTCGTGAGCACTCGAAACCGCAGTCGCGGGTGCTGCTTTGTTGATCTTCTCTGTTACCGCTTTCCACCTCCCGTGCTGAATTGGACTGAAGACGTGGTACCAAGTGCTCTGAACGACGAGCAACTGGAACGGACGCCTAACGAAAAGATCCAAAAGGAACCCTGCAACGAAAGCAGGATCACTGATTACGCAGTCGGAGGGCGAGACTTGAAGGAGAAGTTGGTCCTGAATTCCCTTTGCTTCTGACTCGGCCAGAGATGTATCGGACCCACTGGTTGCGGGAGATGGGATCTGACGGGCGTCAAGCGGAAGCTGGAGACACCTCAGACATGGACAATATCTTATAAGTGAAACAAGGCTCTTCAAGGAAGCACGTGTGCGATGGTCGCAATCTTCAAAAAGGAGACGTTCCAACATGGGCCAAGCTTTTGCTCCTTGTTCGAGTAGGTCATCGTCAACTCTCGAGTGCGATAAGGCTATCGTATGAAGATGTTTGAACACAAAGAGAGATTCGAGGGCGCCGGGAGACACACGAGCCCCTCGTATGATGATCGATTGCATTGATTCCTGCAACGAAGGGCGTTCGGCCAAGAATGCGCATATTTCATCGGCTTCATGACCTTCGCCAAGTGGTGAAGAGAGGTAAAATTTCCGGAGCGCTGGAGACAGGATAACCTTCAGGACCTGAAGGGCAGCGGATGGAGTGCAAGAAAGATGCAATTCGAGGATAGCAGGGAATAATTGAATCGCATCAAGATCCAATGATGAGGAGCGAAGGTCTGTCAATGTGAATGACGTGAGGTCTTGGAGTGATCCGATACGGATTAGACCTCTAGAAAGCTCCTGAGCGTTACCGCCTGAGGATGACATGTTAGAGCGTACTAGTAACTCAACTGCAAAAGTATTACCATTACGCATGTCAATAGATTTGATTGATGGACAGCGCTTCACCACCTGTGCCAGCATGGCATGACCATCAGACTCAGTGTTGAAGTCGTATCCGAAGTCAAAACCAAGCGAACGAAGCATATCAGGACTCGACAACTTGAACAAATATGCTGGAGAAAGGATGGTGATACGGGTTGGTAATGTGGGGAGAAGAATCAGATGGTAGCTGAGATGTTGAAGTCCTGGGAGTAGAGGGAGGGCGGGACATGTAGCGACGAGAGTCTCGAGTGTTTTTGAACTGATCGTAAATACTTTTGACCTCGGATTCGTCGTACATCGTATGATCTGTCTAATGAGTTTTGCGTGGATCAATGGCCTTTCCCAATCTTTTGAGAATGGGGGTCTAGTGAATCCCTGTGTGGTTGGGTAACCAAAGAGGCCATCAGATTTAGTGGTCGAATCATACTATTCTTCTGTCGCGATCACGACCATATCCCGTAACGTGGAGAATTCCCCGAGGAAAACAGAGGACAAGAGGCGCCAACGATGGTAGAGTATGCCAGAGCACTGAAATGGCTGGTCCGTGAAATGCGCGGCACGTCCTCGCCAGGGCTGCAAGTTTCCGATGGCCGCGCTTCGACGCCAATACGTGCTCGAAAATTTTTTGCAAGATTTCTGGAGTGGCTAAGCAGGACATTGTTGGAAGGAAAGTAGGTGTGCGATGTTGGGGTTCAGGTATTACTGTCCTCAACGCGTCGTAAACGCTACAGATGAGTTAGGACGAGAAAGTCGCATCAAAAGAGATATCGAACTTACACATCATAGATGACCGACAACATGAAATAACAATGTTGACCTGAACTGGCTGAAGACTTAAAGACTTTCTTAAGGGAGTGGCTCAAAGTTGATACATATGATGTGTATGAACCCCAGATCCAAGGATCGGCAAGCGCCGAGCAGATTCAATTGATGTCGGTGGTCGGCGGAATAGAGTCATATAGAGCAGTCGAGACCCAGGTTCAGCCTCACCCATCCTCTCCCTGACACCGTCTCAGGCCCGAGCGAGGGTCCTACGCCCCGTCAGGTGCCCGTTCACCCAGGCTGCCGTGTACTCAGCGCCCAACCTCAAACTTACCCACCCACCCCTCCCAGATGCTCAGATTGAGGCCGTCATGCGCCAGCTCTACCTTCTTCCGCCTTGTCAAGGCTGCCTGGCCCCCACTTCTCAGCCTTGGTACCTTTCCACTTTCCTCCTACTAGCCGGGTATGCTCATCACTTTCTGCGTTGTCGGACACTCCTACCTTTTGGGGAGCAGCTCACGCATATCCGACACCTCGGGCTTCTGTCCCAGGCCGGAGAGCGCTCTCGTTCTCCTCCCTCTTCTTCTGCCACCTCTCTCTCCTCACAGCTCAAGTCCAAAGACGCGTCCACATCGAGTCGAAGTTCTGACTTCTGAAGTGACCTTGACCTTGACGACGCGTCGCGCCACGCATTTCACGGCACCAAGGCTGGGAAACTGAGCCATGTGCTACCCCAACGTCGGATTCCCGCAACTCTGAGTCTGCACAGATTTCCCGCATTAGCTTTCCATCTCGACGACCTCTCGAACGACATGGCAGATCGCAGCATCGGCAACGTCGCAGGGGTTGTCACGAACTCGCTCCATAAGCCATACGCGCACCGTTCGGCCGCGCGGCTGGACATGGCGACGACGGAGTTGGTGTCCATCTCATCATTTAACATTGGATTTCTTTGAACTTGAATGCATTGCCGACAGTCTTTGCAAGCGCATCAGACGGCTTTCGCTGGGACTGTTCAGCGGTTCCTGGATGGGAGGGACCTCTTCTTCCAAGCGGTCCAGCAGCAAGCCCGCAGTCGTGTTAATGTCACTATCCTAGTGTCGCGTCGTAGATCTCCCTCCACCGCAACACGAGCGGGTGCAAGCCCTGCGTGGCACTCATCGAATATGCTCACCACCTCCACATACCTGATGATGTCAGGATCATCCCACCATCCGGCACCTTACCGAAGTTACGGATGACGTCGTCACGTGGGTGAATGTAAGTTTGAGACTTCGGATGCCGTTCAGAACCTCGGTGTGATTCTTACACCACTTCACGTGGCATCGTTCGTGTGAAATCGAACATTCCAAGGGACAAACACACATCCTGATCAACATCGATATGCAAGAGCACGGTCTTGTTGTGCCTGAGGCCGTAAACGTAGCTAGCGACATTCGTGTGAGTGCAGTGGCCCAGTTCGAGCGTGACGACGCCAGTCTGCCTTCGTGGGGTCCTGCGATTGACGCTGTGGTTCATGCGTACGTTGGTGGACTCGAAGATTGGATTGCAGTGAGAGCTAACTTGGCGAGAACGGCGGATCAAGGAGAATTGCATGGTCACGTTACGGGCAGAACTTGCTCGGGTGTTACGCCCGGTCCCTGACGGCGAAACGCACTAGCGGTTCCTTGGTTCAACTGTACCAAAGTTATTCATTGGGCCTGTACAATATTCCGAAACTTTAGACAACCGCCGGTCAGCAGTACATGGAACGAAACTTTGTGTGTTGCACAGCGCAGGTTAAGGGCAGTCAGGGGACTAGAGAAGCAAGGCTTTCAGTTTTGGTCCACCTTTTCCGTTTGGGGGCGCGGAAATCTATCTGGCTCTGACGCACAACTCCGACAATGTAGCATTGCAAGGTACCAGACGATTACATACTATAGACTGGAAAGAGGAAAAACGTATGAGCGACATCCGCACAAGTGTAGCTTAATCGAGGCAGCGTACCATCTTCAGCATTGTCGATGCCGCTCATCAGTGATCTGGATCACTCTATTCCATCTGGAAACATCATCTTTTCCTTTGTTCGAACGGTTCAAGCCCCCGGTGCCAAGTTATTTCGTGATTACTATCCAAAATTTCGATGACATCCTGTGTCAAAAAGACAACACCGGACCAAGTGCGGCTAGGATCATTGCAGGAGATCAAGCTAATGCACACAGACCGGGACAGCAATGGCATCAACAGGAGAATTTCAATAACGTCAGTGGGGTGGGTGCAATAAAACCGAGCCTGCGCACCATCTTCAACATCAACTACCTGGCGTCGCTCATTGACGATGCGGGTCATTCTTTCCCCCTTGCAATGCTCGTCTCTGGGTTCCTGATGGTCCCAGCTCAAACACCGGGTGGTAAGCGTGAGCCCGGGGAAGAGCACCAAGAGAAACCGCGCAACGTCAGCGGGATCACCGGTCAGATGCTCCTCAAGGCGGAGATTGAGGAATAGCTTCTTCGCAGTCTTCTTCTGTTCTGCCTGATATGTCTCGAACTCACAGGCATCGATGTATGGCAGTGGCGGGATCTGGATGGAATCCACGGAAAGCCCAAGGTATCCGAGACGTGGACAATGTCTCGAGAACGAGATAAGACTCCGCAACGTAGCGCTAGAGGGAGGTGAACTCATAGTGGGCATCCAGTGGAGAATAGAAGCGTATGACAGCATGGGCCAAGCTCTCGCCATGCGTTCCAGCAGGTCATCACCTGACTCGCGTGTGCGAAGATCGAGGTGATCAAGATGTTTGAAAACAAAGAGCTTTTCGAGGGCCGGAGTAGACACGAAACCACCTTCTATAACGATCGATCGTAAAGATTCTTGCCACGAACACCGTGAAGCCATGAATGTACAGCATCCGTCGGGGTTCCCACCTTCTTCGCGGATAAGGGATAGGCACACTTTGCGGAGTTTGGGAGAGAGGACGAGCCCGAGAAATCGAAGTGCCAAGGATGGAGTGCAAGAGAGTTTGAGTTCGAGCATGCAAGGGAACAAGGGTCCCGGGTTGAAACAGGATGGTATGGCACCCGGAGTTAACAAATGTAATGACGTGAGGTTCTGGAGAGATCCGATAAGGACGAGGTCTTTCGCAACATCTACAGTGTCGTTGGCTGTCGGAGATACGTGCTATTTCAGTCGAACTGACCACAAAAACTGTGAAGGTATGTTACCATTCCGTACTACAAGGGATTCGAGCCCCCGACAATGCTCGAGGATGTGTGTCAACAGGACGTGGATGTCGTAACATGCGTGAAGTCCAACAACTTTGAGCCCCAAAGTCAGTGACCGAAGTACGGCTGGACTGTACAACTTGGCCAGATATGCCGTGCTGACCCTCGTGTGTATCTGCTGAAACTCCATATGGGGGTAGAAAATCTGACTGCAGCTTAGATGTCGAAGTTCCGGGAGCAATGGTAGGGCAGGACATGTATTGACGAGTGTATCCAGCGTGTCCAGCGTGATCTTGTAGTCATCCACGCCAAAGTGGTCCTTGCAGTGTGGTGGCTCGATGTTCCTGATGAACGATGCATGGATCAACGGTCGTTCCCAATCTTGCAAGGATGGTGATTTCGTGAATTCCTTCATCCAACTCAGTGCGGGCAAGGGGAGAGTGGAGACACACCTCACCTCCACTACGATTCCACCATCATTAGATCTCGACAGTTTAAGGAGCTCTGGAGGGAAGCACAGAACAAGGGGTGCCAACGATGGCTGAGTGTGCCAAAGGACAGACAAGGCCGGTCCGTGGAACGCACGGCACGTCCTGGCCAGGACTGCAAGGTCACGATGACCGTGCCTTGCAGCAAAGACAAGATCAAAAATTTCAAGGAGAATTTCTGGGATATCTGGGTAAGGCATAAGGGTTATCGCCAACGAGATATCGCCTTCAAGTTGCCACGATTCGGAGTTGCGGTTACTTTGGGTGCACTCCGGTCGCAAACTGCCAGTCACTGGTGCAGTTCGGAAAATAAACAACCAGATTTTCAAGCGACAGACCCAATTGAGTTGTACATCATCGTCCATCGAAAGGTTTGTCCTAGCACAAGGATTCCATCCCACAACCTACTGCCGAAAGAAAAGCAGGTTCACAACATAACCCTCGATCTCATGTTTCCGAGAGGACCGCGCGAAAGTGCCGAAACGAAGACGCGTGTCATTTTACATATTGCATTAGCCAGATAACAAGAGAGAAAGCAATCAACAGAGAAAAGCGTCCTCTCCATCCTCCAAAAATCAAACACGTTTCCAATGGGAAAACGCATCAGACGACCGTATCGAGTCGTCCCACGAGAAAACAAACGTCTACATGTTGTCGCAAGTGATATACATTCGATCATGTGTATGTGCGCGGGATCGTATAGTAGAATACGCCATCGCACTAGTTAGGTGATGGGTGCCGGGCGGAAAGACATGATTTCTTCGTATAACAGTTCTTTGAGTTGCTCTCGACTGATGTCGTCCTTGTGCACTGGATGTGGCAAGTGTCATGACGATGTCCTTCATCATAAAACTGCGCGAACTTACGATCAAACTCAAAGAATTCGGGGTCAAGGGGGGGTGCAACGGGTTCGTCGTCTGGATCATGCTACAAGAACGACGTGAGTGACCTTTCACAAAAGAGTTATAATTACATACGTATGCCTCTAGGTATGGATGAGCCAGTGCTTCCTCGACGGTTATCCGCTTCTTGGGATCAAACGTCTACAGAAGTAAAATCAGCTTCTTCTCGCAACTCCTCATATCGACACCCTACCAGTGTCTTGGACAAAAAGTCGACCGCCAATGGGTTCGCATTCGGAAAGATTGTCGCAAAAGGCTTGCGCTTCTTAAATGGCAGCGCTCGTATATAATCACGTGATCTCCGTGTGGTGATCGCATAAAACTCGTCCAACGTCGGCGTCCCGAGCACGTCCAGTATAAGCGTCAATTGATGATGATAATCCCGTCCAGGGAAAAGCGGTTTCCCAGACAACATCTCGGCCAATATACATCCCACGGACCATACGTCGATCGCCTTGGTATATTGCTTGAATGTAAGCATGATCTCTGGTGCACGGTACCACCGCGTCGCGACGTATTCGGTCATGAACCCTGTTTCAGTACCCGATGGCTCTGCCGTCTTGACGGATCGCGCGAGCCCAAAGTCGCAGACCTTGAGATCACAATTGGCGTTCAAGAGCAAATTCGATGGTTTGAGATCGCGGTGGATAACATCTGCCGAGTGCAGCGCTTTGAGCGCGCGGAGGGTTTGATAGATGAAGTATTGGGCATGATCGTCGGAGAGATCTTGGGTGCGGATGACGCGATGCATGTCAGTTTCCATCAGTTCTTGGATCACTATTGACAAGTCCCACGGCGACGATCGGAAAAAAAAAGTTAGTCGCAACTCTAAATGCGGCGTGCACGCGCACGACGTGAAGCGGAGACGCGCGGAGGAAAGTATAGACGCACGGTAGACTTCCTTGAACGCCTCGAGCGACGGGGGCTTGATGATATCCAGGATCGAGATAATCTAAAACAAGGAACAAACTAATCCAATCATCGCCCCTCCGAAGAAATAGGGTGATAGAATACGCACGTTCTCGCTGACACCCGCCTCACTCAAAAACTTGAGCAACTTGAGTTCGCGCAACGTCCGGAGACAAAACATCGAGTGATCAAACGGGGCGATCTTCTTGATGGCGACTTTCCGTCCACTAGGACGGTGCACTGCCGAACAGACGATACCATAGGCACCCTCGCCGACAACATCGAGGACCTGATATTGCGTGCCTGGTCATAACAAGGTTCGCGGGAAACATCAGATAGTCACAGTTAGACACATCGGCTCTCTCTCCTGGACGTATCCGTGGATCGGCCCCACTCACCTACGTTGAAGCGTACTTTGCGGGGTGCAGGTGGTGCTTGAGAGGATTGGGGATGGCCGTGTTTCGACTTGGATGCAGCCGCGGTACTGGCTGCAGGAGCCTGCTGTGGATTCTCTGGCATAGTGGCCGTCTTCTGCGTAGCGTGAACCGTGAGTGAGACAAGGAGGATAAGCGGACAAGAAAAGCGAACGTCGAGGAGAGAACGAGGAGCGCTTCCGACGGATTACCCACCCTTGTTATTGAGCAGACCAAGGAACAAAGGGAACCAATGAACACGTCCTATACCCATTTTCCTTTTTGAGACGAATATTTACAGGCTCATCTCCGGTCATATCATTTTTCTCAGGTTTCTGGGCGGCTCATTTCAGTACAGAGTTACTACATTCGCATGGAATTTGGGTTCTTTTCATCTCGAACATGTCTGATTCTTTCTTTCCATTTTCTTTTTCAATGGTTTTTGTTTTCCATGGTGATGAGGTGCAGATCCATCGTTCTTCCCATCGTTTCCATGGTTAAAACAACAACATGTGCATACATATACGTTAACCTTAGGCAGGGGAGTCTAATCTATCGACGCGTCAGGATCCAGCCGGCGAGACGCCAGGGAGAGCCAAAATTAAGGTACATCATCCAGCCATCCCAGCGCGAGTATGTATGTGTGGTATTTGTCCGAACCTGTAATACGCGGCCCATCACCCACTGCTATGACGGAATATCTGCACATTTAATCTGGCGCGGAAAAAGTGGACCGCGCCCCAAATATTTGTGTGACCCGTCGCGAAAACATAATGCAGTCCGCCGCGAATTGAAAACTGACCCGCCGCGAAAAA